>VOMN01130214.1:0-21061 GCA_014899125.1 Orchestia grillus | reverse complement strand
ATCGCAGTGATGTTGAAATCACGCTTGCTTCTGTCGTAGCTTTGATTGGATGTCGCTCGTGTTCTGCTTGATGGCTTTGATCGTGAAGATACGATATAAATAATCAGTCTTCTGACATCTACGAGTTGTGTTTATTTTTGTGACTTGGAGGGAATTATTGATATTCTGAATTGCCTTGTAGGCGACTATAACAGTAGGCGCTTCCCTCGGACACGTTTGGCGATGTATCGTTGCTTTTCTCTTTTTTACGCACGTAGAATTCCTTACAAGATCCGTCCGACTGGTAGGCTGGTAAAGATGGACATGTTAGATCAGCAGATGCAAACGAATCTATCGAGTATTTTGCTCTCATTGAATATGTTCGGTTTCAATGGAGATCGTATTCTAAGATGATATTTGATCGTAGAGATTTTTCATTGAACTACGGATGTGGCGCTGTCGTTTAACTTGACTCTTTTCGTTCTACTTTCTTTGTTCATTTTCTGCATTTGAGCATCAGTTCCCAAACATTGAGTCCTATGGCTCTTTCTATTGTACACCAATATCTTTCACAGCGTGTTGCCTACCATGTGTTCTAATTCTTATTTTCTACAAGTAGACGCGCCCCGCCAAATATGGCGGAACATATGATGCTAAATTCTTCAGATGAGTTTTTATTTAAGGTAATTCTGACATGGAACAATGTTATTTTCAGTTTCACTGATACGACCTGCTCTTTCTGACAGTCTCGCCATTAGTTTAGGAATGCGGACCCGGGAATTTTCTCTTATCTTAATCCTCAAGAGCGCGACAGAGAGACGGACCAACCAACCAACCACTGTGTATGAGTATATAGCGGGTTTGTGTCCGCGGAGGGTGCTATTGGACCTACATTCTCTAACATCACTGTCTTGACAGGCTTCTTTAGGGCGTGTTAAACGATGACACTCGTCGATGATGACTTGCTTTTACCAATATTAGTCTAGCCTGGGATGAATTTAGGTCAGCTTTATTTATTACCGGGGAATGACAGTTTAATTGACCAGTTTGTACTTGACTGGTGCTTGGTTTATATGTTGTGAACAAGAGAGACTCTCTGCGACACTTGCCGACCAGCTCTCACTTCAGCTTTACGTCTCGTATCTCAACGAGCAGATTCTGTCGTATCAGTGAAGAATTTAAAAATAGCTCGCAGCCTGCCGGCTAACGGTGTCTTTGAAGAAACCGTGCTAGCTCCGTTGGGAAGAGGAAAAATAACATTCTATCCCAGTGACCTCAAGCGGGATGAGGATAAGGGCCGACATATATGAAAATACGGACGCAAAGACTTGAGAAATGTTCTGTTCTTCGTACAGCAGCCCGGAGTTCACCGCTTGCTTGGCACAGTCGGTATTTTCTTAAACTCAGCATTGAGGGTCGATCTGATTAAAGCGCCCTCGTCTACAAAATTCGGATTCAGGATTGAATTGAGGAAACTATTGTTGGGAATTTTAAACGACTCAGTCGAAGACGATTTTAATTAGGAGCCGAGTCGCTTAAAACTCTCAACAATGTAATCAATCACCGAGACGCCCAATATTTTCCGAAATTGTAGAAACTATGCGTGTAGCCATCGTCTCTCCTAACGTGCCGACCACGTAAAAACCAAACATCATCTGTCGCGAATACCTTTGCAGTCGCCTGATGCCGTCCCCTTGCGGTGATGGTGCGGCTGAAGCACCAATTGGCACACGGCCGTGACTCAATCCGGGCCATGTCTTCTAAATTGGTACGATTGCTGCCATGAGTGGGCGAATGACGTGCTCTGTTGCTGGGAGGCGTGTGGGTGGCTCCAGTGACGTCACAGCTTCGTCTGGCACGCTCGCTCTTCGCCCAAACTTGAATTTTTTGACGAACGAGCTCTGAGATAATATGGCTTCTTGAGGGTGACTAACGCGCCGATGTGCAGGTGACTTAATGCGCTTCTTGAGGGTGACTAACGCGCCGATGTGCAGGTGACTTGATGCACCTTTTGAGGTAACATTGTGTTTCACTGACATTCACTAAAGGTCGGAGGGAATATTTTGTCCCTCTGACCTAGTAAGCGAGTCACTTGAGTTGGGGAACATGAACTGCGGCGCGTGGTGCATTAGCGCAATATACTTTCTGTTGTATTCGTTAGATGGAGAAATATTGTTGGCGACAGCATTGCGCGTTTAAAGAATGTTATATAAGCCTATATCACAGTCACGAGGTCAGACTGAATTTTGGGCGTAAAGTTAGTACAGTGTTCTATTCATTTAGCTTGCCCTCGAAAAATACATTTTCGAATCATTTTAGCCTTTGGTTGGCGCCTAATATCAAACTTTGCAGCGCTGCGACGTGTTTTCGTGAATTGCATGTTGCGAGGTTGACTTTTTTCGGTGTTTACACTCCACAAGTTTGCTTTTTCTGGCTTTTCACAATTAAATACAATTTTGCCGTTTTATTCGATTATTTGATCGGTATTCAATTGAATTAGAGGTCAGTTTTCAGTTACTTCTACGTTCACTTTTTGGGGTTCTTAGTCCTCGAATTCATCTGGTGAATCAAATTCTCGGTGAATTGTCATTCTCCACCCGGTCTCTGTGGCACTCGCTGTACTGATGGTGACCAACAAATTGCGCGCTGAAAAGTGCCAGTGTTCGTTTCGCTCGCGCGGAAACATTGCTTTCAGCTTAAATGAACTTTTAAAACCCACTCATTGCTATTAAAACGGATTCTGAGTAGCTCGGCCAGATTCAGGCGCCCTAGCATCGGCGCTCCATTGTCATTCGTGGCTCTTGTTTTTATCCGCCGTCGTTTCCCCGAAACCTGCTCGAAAAATGGGATTTTTAGCGGCGCCAAAATCCGCGCAAATGCCCAGAATGCGCAGCGCAGTCGATGGTGCGCAGCCCGGGCATCAAAGCGCTCGTTGTAGTGTGCAAAAATGCAGCCATTTTTTTTCCTTGGTGGCCTGTGAAGCTGGGGCGTGTCAATGTCGGCAGACGTGTGCGTGTACTTGTGTGTGTGTGTGTGTGTGTGGGCTGTGTATGTTATGTGTGTGTTTTAGTAAAATTTTGTTTGTATGGTGCAGTTTGTAGCCTCCCTTGTTCGGCTCAACAGTCTTCCCAGTTGCGTTTCACTGAAGATTCAAAATTGAAGTTAAAAGAGGTAATCCACTGTCTCAAGTTGCCAGGGCCGGAGTCGAGAGTCCCAGAGTCTGGGGAAAGATAGAACGACTCTTCCCGTGCTTCATGTTCTCAGGTCCACTATTAATGAACTTTTTCCTGAGGCACATTTGAAGCTGACGGGAATTCGATCCACAACTCAGGTTTCTATTTATCATACTGTGTACCCTATATTTGTTTTAGAAAAAAAAAATCAGATACTAGACGATGAAACTACTTTGCCTTATTCTTTGAAACCTAATTCTTTCTCAGCACGTACTCCACGTTGCTTAATGTTGGTGCATACTGACGTCATCCATGCCTACGTTGAGTTCAGGTATTCGCCCTAAAATCTGTGATAACACGCCTATGATAGCATCGTGTTTCATTACCGTGTTTGAACGGGTGAGCCAACCGCATCACATCTGCGACGAGCTTCTTACTTTCATGGTTGCATTTCGTCAGGTGATTGCGCTGTGTTTGCGTGCATCGTAAATTTGAGGGCAGTTTTTACAGGTGTGCTTCTCCTCTCAAGCTGTCGCTCGAATTGTGCGAGCTGCTGGCGGCGGCCGCGCAGTCGCTACGCTCCAAGTGAAAGTGGAGCAAGCGATGTGTGCTTGCAGTGCTTTCTTGCCTCAGATCTTCTGACTTGTGTGTGTGCAGCGTGAGGGCACGTACGTAGCATGAGGGCACGTACGTAGCATGAGGGCACGTGTGTAACATGAGGACACGTACATAACATGAGGGACGAACGTAGTATGAGGGCACGTACGTAGTATGAGGGCACGTACGTAGTATGAGGGCACGTACGTAGCAAGAGGGCACGTACGTAACATGCGGGGCGTAGAACACGAGGGCAGACGCTTGACCCTCGACGTTTTGAAGTGAGAGGCGCGAGGAGCTCTTAGGCCTAAAGGGAAAGTCGCCACGTGCGCCCCATGCCCTCACAAACGATTATTTTGTTTGGGTTTTGCTTCTAAATGAGGAAATGTTGGAGGCATTGGCAAGTGTGAGCCGCGGCTCCGAGGTGCGCCAAAATGAACGCTGTTTTGAGAGTACCTTAGCTGGGTAGATGTTGCGAGGCCGAAATGCCGAATGGAAGTGACGACGCCCGTTGTAAACAGGGCTTCGTGTTGAGGGCTCACTCTCCCAGATGAGATATATTGCCTTGGCGACTCACTTGAATGTGTCCTGTAAATCTCCGTTTTGAAATTTTGTGCTATCGCTTCTCAATTCTAATTTTCATTGTGGGAACTTTGTCAAGCGTTGAGGCTTTCTCATCGTGCTCCTAATCTGTACTTAGAATTTTCTAAAAACATTTATGGTTAAGATGCCATCGAATGTTCGTAATGAAGTTAGCCAAACTAAAGTTCCCGTAGCGTAATGATTGTAATCCCTGCGGTGGTTGCTAACGGTAAGCAGCTTTTTCGGTTCTCATTCTTTCTGCTAAACTAGTAAATTAGTGACTTAACTCATCAATTTGATACGTAAAGCTATCAATACGCCTTAGATGACGTTGGCGTTGATGTTTGTTATAATGGTAATGATGATGAAAATGATGTTGGTTATGATGCTGACGACGTGTGATGATGATGTTGGTAGTGGTGATGATAATGATGTTGGTGATGATGATGGCGACAATGGTACTGCACACAACAACACCTCCACCGCCGAGGTGGGGCCAGGTCACAGAGCAGGAGCTCGCAGGGTGAGTGCGCTCTAGCTTCTCCTCTCAGTCGCGGCCGAGATTTTTGTCCCTTCGAGTAAATAATAAAAGATTACGCCCTCTCTTTTGTCCACCAGATGCTGTAGATAGAGCATATTTTGCAGCGGGTCACTTACGTCTTTTGTTAGTGTTGTGCGAGACATTTTTCTATTGATTCGATTCGAAAGATAAGGAGATTATTTTAACTGGTGCCTCCCATCTCTTCAAACAAGCTTCCGTGATGCTAAGGCCTCCTCACCAGAGGCGTCGTGTGCCGTTGTGTAAAATTTATTCTGGAAAATTGATGTTAAAGCGACGAAATAACTAAAGCGAAAGGTTGTCTTCGTTGATGAGACAGTGAGTATTCTGAATACCTGATTTACTTCAGTGAAATTTTCTTCTTAAGTCGAGAGTAAGAACTAATGTAATTTTCTTTCATCCACGCCCTGAAATTTGACTTGAAATTAAATTTGGGGACGAATTTTTCATGCGAACTTATATTTAATTTAAGACTAACCGTGTCACAAATGAAGTAAAAAACGACCTCTCGAGCGCTGGTAGAGCCGCAGATTCTGCTACAGATAAACAAACGAGTTTGTAGGTAAGTGGCTGTGTAGATATACATTCGTTTTTGTATGTGCGCGCTAACAAGCCTTACCCCCAGGCTTACATGTACACTTTGTACGCGTATACATACATATATACACGTGTGTTCGTGCCACGTGTATATTTGTGGCGAGTAATTACTGCTTGAGAAGCAAACACACATCGTTTTGGTTTACGACCGCAAATGTTTGATCTGCTGACCAGGGCTACCTGCTGCACTCCGTCGCTACGTTTGGATTGAATCTAATATGGCGCGCGCCGTTTCATTTTAGGGGGCCGTGCCGCTGTGTGGTGCACTTCTGGTGCCTTATTGCATTTTTATCTCCAGATGTTCCGTCGTGCGATTTTATCCGGAATTTTTGTTTCCGCTGTACCTGCGTGGATTTTTTTCGTCGTTGAGGTAAGCGTTGCGGCACTTTGAGGGCTGTAGCGTTGAGGCGATTTTAAGGCATAAAATACATTCCAAGGCAGTGTTTTCTAGCGTTAATTCAGGTGAATAGGCGTACCACGTTATTTCCAGCTTTTTTGAGCGCTCGTATGCAGAATGCAATCTTTCTTAAATAAGTGGTCCACTTGCGCTTACATATTAACTTATCTTTTTCATCTGTTTGAATCGCGTGTTCGAATTCATCATGCCAGAGATCGAGGCTAGGTGCTCTCCGTACACGGTACGTTCACTTCAATAAAAAAGAAACCTTGAGATCGAGCCTTACTTGCATTGACTTCCGACTTCCGGCCGTGACCATCTGATAGTAAAGTCGACCGTTACTTCTCTTTGGATGCTGCCTCGGTGTGCGGCGAGGTCAGCTGTCAAACCTGCGCATTTGTCTCTCACGTCAGTCACTCTTACGCGTCATTCCGTTGCTTCAGGTACGACATGCATTCGATTGGTTTTGGGGACGCGTGGAGAACTGAAGCTGATGAACAGTTTTTTGTTGTTTTGCTGGCCGGGCAGTTAATTATCAATTGTAGGTTATGGGGAATGCAAAGGGGCTGTAGTTATTCACAAATTCTGTGGCCGGTTCGATTGCTGAAGTCGACGTTTCGCACCAATTTATTTCTTCATGAGTGTGTTATTGCTGCGGGCTGCGTGCGTGATTATTTTAAGTGCTTTGCACCATACAATTGTGTTTATAACTCTGTGCAGCTGTCTATTCATTTCACCGGTAAATGTTAGCTTTGTAGTGTTGAAATTAGCCTGACAGTACCCGTGTAATTTTGAGTCAGTCACAACAATGCGGAATTGACTAGCGAGTCTCATCAACTTTATTCAGTTCATGTGATCATGTTATTGTGAGTGTGGGCAGATGTACGTGAAAGCATTCACGTGCTGCTTGCATTAACGCACATACTTAAATACGTTGACTCCGAAGTGGGTCATATATGGTACACGCGATTATCTAACCTAACCTGATGTAACCAAAGCACTATCATGAATAAATACAAATTTTCGAGTTTTCGTCAAATTTGTGTTCATCAATCGAATAAGCTAGTTCTGATTAGAAAGAAAATTAATAGAGTAACCAAATTTGTGAAACCAAAATCCTTCATTTTAAAATTCACAGTAGAGGTATTTGTCGGAATGTAGTTTTACCTGTGTGGAGAATCGGAGTCAACTTGTTAACGTGCATTCCCGCGTCAAATAAATCTCCTGGTAGGTGGAACTGTGGGCCAGATGCAGGAATTTCAGTACCGGCCCATTGCTGTATTTTCATTTCATGTTATGAGTCACCAAAAATGCACGTGTAAAACTATTCATAGTTTCAGGTGCGCCTGATGAACTTAATTCTCTAAAAGCAAGTGTGTGTTCGTCAGGTGTGGCCTCGGCATCAGCGTACGTTTTGGTCAACTCAATTTTGATTTTGATTGCGACCGTCGACGCGTGCTTCATATTGAGGGAACTGTTCAATATTAGGAGAGATCTCCACACATTCGAAGCGTCATTTTTTAAAAGAGGCGCATGTTTACATGTATATATATGCAGGCCAGTGTTGTATACCCAAAAACGTCCTGATTTTCATCGAACAAAATCATGTGGCGTTAGGTTACTCAGACCTACAGATCTCTTATATGTTGTCAATATGTGTGGACGCCAGTTGCTGTCAGTCCACTTTTCAGCGTGCTGTTCTGTCTGTATTTTTTGCCGTACAAAGCGTTCAAAAATTCCCGCTAAAGTAATTTTAGTATGAGTTGTCAAATTTGTTATATTTTCCTACCGCGTTCCCTCGGTCATATTTTCTATTTATGGTATGGCCGTGACATATGAATTGCAACTAAAAAAAAACAATCCGCATTAGTGGCATCGCTAACTATCGAAGAACAACGTTTTATGGCGCCAAAATTTTCTCTAGAGTCTGGCTTTGGTCAGTTTCTGCCCGTATGACTAACACTCCTTCGTAGCTTGCCCCTTCCAGCTCCCCGTCCGCTCTAGATGTCTTCTGTCTACCGAAAATATAGTGATTCGATGTATTTTGGACGAAGAGTAACGTATTAGATATCTTTTTCATGAGTTCTTTTGTTATTCCCCGTCTCGCTCTGGGAAGCGATTTACGCCAATGGAGGGTCGACTTCGGTGTCGAGAACTGGCGTATTCGACTTATTTTTACGCTTGTGCCCCCGTTTTGAGCAGAGGCCGGTGCACTGGACGCTCATCAGTATTCTGGAGTGCAGACCCGCTCACTACGCCACGAGTTATCCGTTATTTTGAAAAATAGCTCCAGAGTCCTGAGGACTATTTTCGTCCAGCTCCCGAGGCGGCATTGCCGCTCGTTGTTATGTTGAGTCTCACTGCCCTCGTAGATTCGTTTTAAAAACAGCTTCCACATCCCAAAATCGCTGACACCAAGAGTTGACTGATTTCTCGTTGTTTTCGACCAAACGGTGTAAATTTAGTTCCTGCGCAGATCTACGGTGAGCTGATATTTCTGAACGCGATGATAAGGAGCATCGTCGTTGCAAAGAGGGCGTTTCCAGCGTTGTGAAACGAATGCGTCTGGCCCATGTTCGTGAAGCTTCTTGTTATCGCTGTATCCGTGATACGCACTTGCCGTGCCTCCTCAGATTTGAAATATATGTCGATTCGATGTGACCTCGAATGCACGTTTTCACAGTGAGAAGAATGCGTCCCTCGTCCTACATGGCTTTTATTTTTTTGTGGTTACAGCTTGCCTTGCATACATTATTGGATGACCTTTCCGTGCAGCGATGTTGTAACGTGCGTTCAGTAAGGTTAGTTACTCCCCTTTGCTTGAGTGGCGCGTGGGGTAACCTTCACCGGACCAATATTCTAAGCATTGCTTTATTGTCCATGAGGAATATGAAGCAAGGAGTTCAGAGGCCGCAAAGTTTATCGTGGTGTGCTGGCTAAAAACGTGCTTTCCTATAGATTCTATGTATGTATGCATAATATATCCGTTTATTCGGGTATACGTATATGTGTGTACGTTTACAAGAGCGGCCAGTTTGGACTCTAAAACTGCACGTGTAATTTCCATATGACATCTACTTCCTTCATTTCCCGTACTTTTATCAGAGTGTGTGAGGTAACGCTAATTCATCTGGGTTCCATCATCGGCACAGTCTCTCTCACTGCTATTTTGAGACACCTTATTTTACCCTCAATTGTGTTTCCAGAACTCAATTCACATTTCTCGCGTGCGTGTGTTTTTTTCACCCGTATCTCACCGTTTTGTTGATCGGCAATTGCACCCGGAACTCCTACGCATTACACGCGTACAGTTTACTCACATTATATGTCCTCTTCTGATTAATGAGGCACACCATTTTTTCGATACACACATCAACTTCCGCACCACTCCCGTTTTCCGAGCTCAAGTTGTGCCTGCGAGCACACTTTATCCGTTGTTTTGCAATTCTTTTTTGTTTGTAAAATTTATTGTTGAATTAGGTATCCTACATACTAAATTGGTCTCAACCTTTCCCGACGTGAGCTGTTAAAATAATCACGGAATTGAAAACGTTCCCAGTGCTCTTTTCATTCTCAACAATCAGTGGTTTTCGCTGTTTCTTTTTACATTCATACAGACCTGTCACGTGAATATACAGCCGGACAGGTCTAGGTGATCTCACTCATTCACATGCGGGTAATGCAGGTCAGCGCGCGTGTGTGAGAGAGATGACTCAAGTTAGCGCACCCCTCAGGTATACCTGAACGACGCACCTGACTCGTTTCCCGTAGGTGCGTCGGGCAAACGAGACTGACACGTTTGCCCAAGTTCGAATGACAAAGCTAGTTTAGTGATAGTACTTCCGTCTGGGTCCAGCAAACAAGGTCCCACTTTCTCAAGGAGACTCCAGCTTGAATGCCAATAGGCGTCTGGCCGCTTTTTTTCCACGGAGATCCGTATGTTCCTCGCGCAGGGTCCTGTACGCTACCTGTAGGCCTCTCTCTCAGCGGTATATTCCATCACTCTTAAATGGAACTTACCATAGATTGTGACTTGAACATTCATGGTGATATCCGTAGTAAATAGCGGAATTTTTCTTCGGTTTGTCTTCACACTTTCTCTCGTGTCACGACCTCTCACAAAAAAAAGTCAGTTTAGTGACTAATTTTGTTCATTTTTCTTCACCTAGCACCGTCGAAGTATGCACTCTTAATTTAGGATCTCAGATAAATTTAGGTGATAAAAGAAAGAAAATTCTATTAATTTAGGATCTCAGATAAATTTAGATGATAAATGAAAGAAAATTCTATGACGGTTGCTTGGTGTTTATAGCGTCTATCAGTCGTCCAGCTGCCCTCAGAGGTGTTTTAGGAAATTGTTGTCGTATTTTAATAGCAAATTTATTACCCGTCTGTGGCTATTGAGTTCAACCACGTATGAATTAATTGCTTGTAAACAACATTCTATTGTTAAAAAAATAACTATCTTTCATTTTATTACTGATACGCTATCTGCATGTGCACGTCATCAGTACAATTTGTTTCTCCTGAACATGAATTACTGTGCATCCTCCTAGCTATCTGTGATGAGTTTGACAGTGCAACTCATGTTTGACAACTGTTTGACAGTTGTCCGGTCTTTGGTCCTTTCTTGACTGTGTGCGTAGTGAGTGAATCTCTCACGCATTGAATTTCTCTGTTTGCATTTTGCTGAGATCTTAATATCGTTCGTAAATCTCCGCCCCTCAAAATAGATCATTCTGATGTTGCTCGTCTTCTTCATCTAGTGTGACGCTCTCCCATGTAACATACTAAGAAAAGCACAAATAAATAGAATCTCAGAGCAGTTGCTGGTGAAGTATTTCCGAATGCATGTATTGTGAAGAGAACTGTGCCGAACTGCGTTGTGAGATCCCGGTTTGTTATTGTGAAGTTCCTGGGTTTCATTGTAAAGTGAACTGTGTTGAATTGCGTAGTGAGTTCCCGGGTTTCATTGTGAAGTAAACTATGTTGAATTGCGTAGTGAGTTCCCGGGTTTTTACGCATCTCTCACCGCGGACTTTGGCCTCGCGATAAGGCCTTCTCGGGAGTGTGTGGCGCACACACGGGCTGTCGCGTAAATACCAGACCTGCTAATTAGCGGTGATCGTGCTGAGCCACATGTTACCAATCATTGGGAGGGGATGTACGTGTCTAGTGTGGTGCAGCACCGTATTGTATGAACGTGTGCATCTCGAAATTGTCGAAATCGCACACGCAAGGGGCCGCAGTAGAGTTGTAAACACACGGCGACTTTAAAATACGTGTTACTGTGAATATATTATGGAAAGTAGTTCCCTTCCTTAAAAAAGGTGAAAAAACAGGACCCGTTCTTTACCTGAACAAACTACCTGGGCGAATGATCCGACTCTCTGTTCGGTCATCAGCTTATGAGAAGGCCTCTCTGTGGCTCGTCCTTGTTATGTGCAGAACGTTTTTGAAGTCTGAGCTTCTTCACTCAACTTACTTCACTCAAGACTTGGGTTACCTAAAAGTTTCACTTCTTATATTATCGAGTCTTTACGTTCAAATATTCTGCAAAAGCTTAGCGGGGTTTTGATTTAGTTTACCGACGGTTGAGCGAGATCATCTCTTTTGATGCACTCGTTCTGTCTTCACTGCTTCCCCAGGTATGCGAACGACATGTACAACTTGTAGTAGCGCAAGCTTTCAAATTAAAATACTCATATAATAAGTTCTTCTATTACGTCTTCTTGGGTATCTTGGTTGCAGATGCCTCGTATTAATGATATCTCTTGGAGAATAGGTTTAGATAACAAAATTTGAACGGGTGAACTCCATTCCAGCGCAGCCACTCCGAACGCATTTCCAGCGTTGTTGCCTTGAACACCATTACAGTTCTGTTACTCTGAACACAGTTTCAACGCTGTTACCATGAACACCATTCCAGCGCTGTTCCCCAGAACTCATTTCCAGAACTGTTACTCTGAACGTATTCCCTGATGCCGAAACACGGGTGCTGCCATTGAAACTTGGTCCCAAGGTGTGGACCTAAAGCAGCAAAAAACTCAGGTTCAGCTCTCAAAAGGACCTCAGGAGAGGCAGCAGGTGATGTTCCCGCTGCTCAAGCATTCAGCTGAGAACCACTGTCTCCTCCGTCTGCTGCCCAGGCCTTTGCTGGGTATTTCCGTTACAAGAAACCATTTTCTGAGGCTCCGCTTTCACGCAACAACACAACTTAAAATCCTGGGCTGCATCTCTAGTTCTAAGGATCCCAACAATAGCGCTCAAAGACTTCGAAAATATCTGCTCTTCAAGGGTTCTTCTTTTGAAGGAGCAACAGTTTTACAAATGGGGGATCTAGGTCCTTTGAAAAATATCTAGGGTAGTTTTTGAAATGCATTGAAACTTTCCGTGGGTGCATGCTTGCAGTTCCCGTGCGAAAGAGTTTTTTCAGCAGTTCAGTTCGAGCGATCATCCTGTGATTCAGGATACAATTTTATACGCATCACGTACGTCATTCTGCTATTTATTTTTCAAAATTGTGCATGCATTACGAACGAGCTCTCTAAGATTTCATTGGTTCTCGAGATGGGACTTGTTACGTAGGTGAATTATTAAGATCTCACCAGTTCTCGAGACAGGACTTGTCACGTAAGTGAATTATTAAGATCTCACCAGTTCTCGAGACAGGACCTGTCACGTTAGTTAATCCACACAGAGGCTGCGCTGGAGCACGCACTCGTCGCCATGATGCGTAGAGGCGTTTCACTAGAAAGCAGAGGCGCCCGCCCGGCCTGCTGGTGTGAGTAGTGTACTCCGGTCTTGTTTATCTCAGGGAATCCCGAACCGCTGTGGCGGGAGTCGCGTGTCGCTCGAGCAGAGCGCCCTTGGTCGTAGGAAACTGCCCCTCGTTTTCGTTCTAACTTGTCTTATCTTCGTCTGAAATTACCGTACTGGTTTTTACGTTCGCGTCTAGTTTTTTTTCTGGAACAAAACGTCAGCGGTAGAAATTTGGTCGCGAGAGTTGTAGGCGTTACCGAAGATTTTTGCTCGTTACTTTAAGTCGTTTTTTTTCCAAGTATAGGTTTTTTCCTTCCGTAAAAAAGTAGCCGTATTTACAAGGATCCTCGCACTCAAATAAGCCTTCGCGATCTCCAGCCTCACATTTCACCTCACAACTCGACAAAGCTCACGAATGTCAACCATTAATCTCATTCAACCTTAACGCGACGCTGATAACCTGATCCGCAATTTTCTCCGCCACAAATTTCATTTGTTTTTCTGGTGGCGCTTTCTCACCGTGCACCGGTTGCTTCATGTTACGTTGTTAACATATAAGTAAACTGCGCTTATTCTTCAGTTCCTCCGTGAGGGTCTCTGACCGTTCTGTACTCCGCTACCTATGCTGCAATTACGGCACAGTTCTCTCGACGCAAATCCTACCTATTTCGCTGCTGGTACTCGCATTATCGAGACCGTGCTTATAGGCCACTGTGCGAGCGTTGGCTAGCCACCGCCATCCTGGGTCCCGTCCGTGGGAAAGGCTTCCTTATTTCTTTCTCATCGGCGGCGCAGAAGTTTTCTTCCCTTTGTAGGCGGCCGCTGCGTCTTTGTAGGGCTTTTGTGGCTCGAATACTCGCTGTTTAGTCCGAGCAAATGACTCAATGAACGAGTGAGTGAATGGAAGAGTGAGTGCGTAATGATGCCCCCTCAATCTTACTAGGGCCCGTGACA
Source organism: Orchestia grillus (assembly GCA_014899125.1). NCBI lineage: Eukaryota > Metazoa > Arthropoda > Malacostraca > Amphipoda > Talitridae > Orchestia > Orchestia grillus. The sequence goes on along the minus strand of VOMN01130214.1, from coordinate 7,461 downwards.
TGAACTATCATGCGGGTCCCTTGATGAGACTGTGAAAACTCGTGGATTGATTTTGCCCGTCACTTTCATGAGGGTGAGTGCTGTTCGGTGCTATATTCATGGATCAGGCTCTGGGAGGTGGCAGTTGTTTAACTGAAGGAGCGTTCTTGTTCGAAATTAAAAGGATTATCGAATATTGTGTTAGTGTTGTCGAAGAAATGTTCTCATTCGTTGCAATGACATTCAATACGCAGCATATTGGAGGGGGGTGAAATATTGTAGGAAATCGTCTCCTCGAAAGTTAGTAAGCTTTGTGGGTTATCTACGCGTATTGGATAGAGAATTAATCTCTTAACATTTGCATGAAGTGATGTATGTTGAGCACTACCCATGAACGCTCTCTAGTTGGGCGCAGTGTGCACTGAAATGACTGAGCATCGCTGACCTTTTCTTCCTCCAACACAACCCCCGCGCACGTGCACACCTAAAGTAAGTGCTATGTAGGGGGAGAAATTACTGTGTAATTAAATTAATTACCTTTTAAAGTGATTCTATCGTTCCTCGTCCTCTGAGAGGCCTCCAATAAGGTTCTTGATTGCCGCCATCAGTCCTCGAGAATATAATCAGTTGGAAGTACTGAGATCGCCACAAATACGGGGCTTTGTCGATATTGTCCTGTCAAATTTTGGATGTGGATACAGTTAATATAAAATGACGCGACGAAGTAGTTTAACCCTCGATACTTCAATTAGGAAATTCCATACTTGCGTGTTGAAAGGGTGCTGATCATGTTGTTTCTTCAAACGACCAATTAGCGTAAGATTCTTTGAAAAAAAGTACGTTTTCCCCATTTTTTTCAAATGATAACGTTCCTAAAACACCAGAATTTAACTTCAGCTGTCAGAAAGGGTTTCAGGAGTTTTGCATTTGAGAATTCGAGTCATTTACCCGATCCTTTTGCTGTAGCAATCAATGTTCAATTCTGTCTCCGCTGCCGAGCATTACTGGAGAGCTGAGTATCCCTCTGTGCGCTGGTGCACGTCGCGTGAGCGTGCTGTCCACATGCCTCCATTAGCGAGCTGCGTGGCATCAATTCAGGGCATCAAGTACTGCAGCCGCGCAGCAACAGCGAAATTGAGCAGGTAGATCGCGTGGAATATTGTAGTATTTTGCCAGATAAGTCCAAAACCCAGAATGTATTTTCCCGTATTATGCTCGTACCTTCTGAACGAGTTTACCATGAAGCTCTTTTAAAGCAACGAAGCTAACTGGTGCAGGGGAGAAACCAATGACTCTTGCACTCGTTTTAAATGTTTCATTTTTTTCCCCAGATTTTCCTCTGACGTCAATGCTGTCATCGCGCGCGTCATTTGTATGCGACAACCTCACATGCCGAGCATTTGTCGCTTATACTTACTAACAAACTTACCGAGCTAACGGTCAGCAAGTGCTTTGAAATTCAGCAGTACCTACTTAGTAAACGGTCGACGTGTGTGCTCAGATTTATCACCAGCGATGTTAATTGATTTCGAATTGCGCACCCCACTTTTGCGATGGCATCGATCCTTTAAAGTTGACCCGATCGCTTTATCTCACGCGCCAGTCGCGGCGGTCGTCTGCCGTGACGTCATGTGGACGCTGGTTATGTCAGCATGCGAGGGCTGAGTTCAGTAACGGTAGGCTTTTTGAACGCCCTTGTGTGGGGTCTACGATTTCAAGTGATGGTACGAAAATCGTACGCTGGAAGAATCTTCTTTAAATGAGGATACGGATAAGTACGTGCGCTGAAGATATCTTTTCCTCTGTGAAATTATTCACGGTACTTTTATGAATAGGGAATAATTTTTCATAAGTCACAGAACTATGGTGAAGTGAGCGCAATGTTACTTCGCACTCTAGTTTCGTCATTCATTGCTAAATTCTTCCTGCATTTCCTAAATTTGGTACACCAGTGCATAAATCATTGTCTTCAAAATCGTCGAATTCAGTCGGTCATTGCAAATGTTCGGGCCCATTAAGTCCAAGCCGCCATCCTATTGCTTTGTCTAGTCGCCGGATGGCATGTACAAGTGCAGCACTGCAGGTTTTCAGTGCAGGTTTTTTTTTACCAATTTTCCTCCCTCGCTGAAGTCACGGACATTTTATCTTTATAAAAGTAGATTTGATCTGGGATTCCCTTCGATACATATTTTCCAATGGGAAATTGACACCTGCAAGCGATTTTAGTCATTTTTAGCGATTTTAGTCATTTAGTCGAAGGCTGAAAGTATTTTTTTTTTTGCAAGTGCTGTTTAAATGCAATTAATAGTTGAGCAACACCTGCTGCTCAAAAAGGAACCAATTTTTTAATATGGTTCTCTTTCACTAAGGTTCATTAAAGAACTTTTTTAAAATGGGTCACCTTTCTCCGACATTGTTGCAGCTTACAATTTTTTTAGAAAGGTTGAAGGCCCTCTTTATTTTTAGGTCCATGGAGCTGTGGCTGTGGTCTGTACACGCCATAGCAGGGCTCTCTAATCTACTGCACACAATTTGAACGTTATTATAACGTCGTCGTAACATGACGAAAGTACCTTCGATTTCTTCGATCACGTTAAAATCATGAACCGAGGTGCCTACTTTCTGAATATTTTACAGAACATAATAACAACACTATAAGGACGTCCTAATACATAATAAAGATTCAAACCTAGTTTGATACACAGTTAAGATATCTAGCATCGTTTCTCCTTTCTTGCTTTTTTTTGTGTGAGTTGAAGTGTCCTTGCCCACATTTCCTTCTCTTTGGACGGCTGGGGCGGCGTGCGTAGGCCTACCCTGCTTCCCGCGCTGTGGACCCTGTAACTAAGGCTTGTTCCCGCCACTCGCTCAGGCAGACCTTACAATGCGTAAATGTTGTACAATATAACCAGGTCGTTTCTGTGTTGCATTGCGTTTGTGTTTAAACAGTGAATGGTGCTTGGACTTTTCTCGCATTTAGAATGTGCTTACATTCTTGGCATAGCTATCAAGAACGAATGTATTTTACTTGCTATTGATGATGATTCTATTTATTTATAAAAATTTCTTCAAGCATACGCAATGCACGCGTTCGACGTCTCCGCCTTTCCGCTTAGCTGTGCTCCTCAAATATTGCCTTCAAAGACACATTCCTTTGAATTAGTTGTATTCAGAGCAATTTTTTACTCCCGTAAGTCACTCGAGGTACATATCACGTGCTCCAAGAATGTATATGCACGTGCGCTCTTGAACGTACGTTGTGACCAATTACTCAGCTGTAGGTCACCCATATTCCATTCGTTCTCATAATGAATATTCAGCTTCTCGGGATTTTTTTTACTCTTGTTTCAACGTTACGTACTAAGTTGATATTCCAAGATTTTTCTTTGGTCACGAAAGGGATACTGCGTTTTTTGTCGACCATTTGGCCTCGTAATTTTTACGTTATTTCTACCAAACTTTCATGCTTCTGGTTGTGCTTCATTGAATTATTTTGAAAAACCACCTGCACACAATTGCGACGGACCACGAAAGCTTGTAAGTATATTTTACGAGCCTCTGTCTAAAGCCGCGCACTTGTAAAACTGCGTTGCTGTGAACCATTACACGGCCTGATCCGTCTTTTGGTTTGGTCTAACCAGGCTTCCCAAATTGTGCGGCGCTGTTCTGGGAGCGCGTCCAGCCATTCAGGGGCGACTGATCCTCAAATTTAAAGCTCACGTTGAAATTCCTCCATGGCTGTAGGCCTAGGGGAGTTGTGGGACGTGCGACTTGTTTGGCTAAGCTTCAGATGGACGCATTCGGTCCACGGACGCGTCTTCCCGAGCCACGATGTGTGCTTGCTGTAGGAACTTGGGCAACCATGAAACTTGGTTACTCTATTTCTTTGAAATTAGAAGTTAGGATCGAACGTCTGCAACGAGGTAGTCAGAATTGATTGATTTTTTGTTTGTAGGAGACTTGTTCCTCACCGAAAAGCGAAGTGTTAACATGTTTTCTACGGATGAATGAATGCTTTTATGCTTAGTTTGATTGTTCCATAAAGAGTGCTGAATTTGAATTCGGGTTCACCTTCGTATTTTGAAGTACGACAGAGTTTTATCTTTTTTACTCTCTCTGTCTCTCTATACTCGGATAAATAGTATTTAGTCATGTTATTAGTACAAGTATGATTTTTCTGTTACCGCAATTAAGAAAAGTGTTGGCGCCCAGGTCAAACAACTTTAGGATGCATTTTTTCAATCACTATGTGCTAAAAACAAAAAAGCTACTTTATTTGCAGGAATTGCTCATTTTATGGGATTCTCGTGAAATACGGAGAACCTAATTTGTGAATAAAGTGTACACAGATGTGAACATCCTAGTTTACAGTATGTGTCTGGTGGAGATCAAGTCCTCAATTGCTGGTGATCGCACTTTATTGTTCGTGTAAAAGTTGAATTTGGGCTTTTTTTCAGTCCACACGACTGACTAATGATTAATTGTGAAGATGTTGTTGAAGCATCTGAAGACTTGTTCCTCTAAACAATCGAATCATTTAGGCTGGCAGGCTTGTATATTATTCAACACTTGGCGTCGAGGACTTCCGAAGTTATTTTATACGGAACAAACGCACCAAACTTATCGTAAAATTGAGAAGACATGCTGGTGCTGGCCTGCATGCAGCGCTACGAGTGGGAGGGCTGCCGCGCATCTCAACTAAGTCCCCGCCTTACACTAGGCCAGCCGGCATAGGCCTAACCTCTGTTGCCATGCCGCACAAACTGCCTCTATTGGAGCATTTAAAGCGTGATCTAGTGTCTCCAGACTCCTGCTTGGGGAACTTCACTTTATTCTGATGTGTAAGTAACGTATTGGTAACTGAACACTAATGTGAACATGTTGACTCAATTCATTTTGTTCTCTTCAGTCGACAAGCCGTCCCTTATTTTTACTGTTTCACGTGCATCGTAAACTGCAAAATTTTACGTGTTCTAACTGGCCTATCTCACCCCTCTTTTCATAAGAACAAGACCATCTATTATTGTGCCCAGTTCGCTAATGCATTCTAATGCACCGTAAAAATAGCTCTTTGGAAGAATGGCAGCACTCCTCTACGTACGGACATTTTAATCGCTGAAAGTCGCTAGTGTGACAGTCAAATTTTCGCTTTGTCCTGCATGAAATATTCTTTTTTACGAAAAATTGTTAGTGATTTATTAGAATTTGTGGATATGATGGTATGTATTTACTTTCAAAGCTAGTGTTATGCAAATGGAACGTTTCTGTGGAACATGTTTACTTACTAAGTGCGTGGCCTGCCGAAAATAAACGGGCTGAATTCAGCCGTCTATGTAATGGCGAGCGTAAAAAGCGTTGCGTTAGTTTTGCTAAAATGGTACGAGTTTCTTCTTGGATTCGTTATGCAAGATTTTACGCGCGCGTATTTTTTAATCTTTTTTAAATAACCGTGAGTATCTCAAAAGCGTGTGGTTTTTCGAAAAATTTTCGTTTCCCATTCCTTTCTCTAAGCTCTTAGGCTCCTTCTAGAAATCCAACAAGGGTGGGAGAGAAATCGGGGTGATGATGACGTGTGATAAGACCAAACCATTTTCTATGAATATTAATAGGTTAGAGTTTGGCCTGAACTCTTCGGAGGGCCGGGCATGCACAAAAATAGAATGAGGTAAAAGCAGAAATCTTGACTCTCCTTTCTAGCTCATCCTTGACACCGTTTATAAGTATGTTGGCAGACGGCACGCCTAAATGAATGCACACGTACGTACTAGCGCTGCTGGGGTAGGAGGTGCGTGTGTATCTGACCACAACGTTTTTCTTCCTCTCCTCCTTCTCCGTAGCCCTAACCAGGCTTGCGCCGATACCCTGTCCCTTCAGTCGTTTCTACAGCGTTTAGTTTGCGTCGGTTGGAGCTGGTGTTTGGTCGTAGGACTCTCTCCTTCATTACTCACTTCAGTTTGGGAACTTGGTGGAACGATTCTGCAAGGACAATTTTGATCGTGTTCTATACATTGGAGTTCATATGCGTCGTGTTTTAAAGAGCCCACAGAAAGACCGAATACAATTTCTCAGTTGTGCGAAATAGGCTTCTATAATTGTTGCTTGTGATGAGACCGTGGTGGTAACCGACTTCTGTTGGTCCGCTATGCTTAAACCTCAGACACGCTCGTGCAGTGATTCGGAAATAGTGCATCCTTGTCACGTCTCTACTTCGGACGTAAGTGAAAAGAAAACTTGTACTGCAGTGGATGCTGTGCATTTTACTTTTCCAACCATGAATCCATCAAGTTTGTCCTCACAATCCGCTGGTAATAATTTCTGCCGATCCATGATTAACGCAGTTGAAGAAATGGGCGAGATTATCGTTGAAAACAATGAATTATCAGACGTACCCCGAGAAAATATTCCTCAAAATCTCCCTAGTGAAGAATTTTTCTCCCCCTTTGCCTCTGGTGATAGTCCACCTGGTTACTCTGATGATTCTGCTGGTAATGATTCTTTCGAGGGTTTCTCTGATGACTGCAGTAGTGACGAGTGTAGTATGGCATCATCTCCATTTCAAAGTGACCAGAGTCAGAATGCTGAAGAACAATCCGAGCACGAATCTGAAAACAGCGAACAACAACCAGAGGAACCTGTACACCAACTGCCCTGCAGCGAGGTTTCTGCCCCAATGCAATTCAATGATTTCTCAGGTCTTCGTGAAAAACTTATGGAGATGACGTATGAAGATGAGTTACTCAGCCAACAGAAACCGTTAGGCATTTGTGACCCGGTTCAAGATGGGTGTCACCGTACCGATACTGATGAAGTGCGCGCCCTCAGTGGCATGAATAGTATTCAATTGGATGAATCAATTGGAAGTCAAGAGAATTTGTCGTATCCTCCAGTCGTGGACATACAAGATCTAGAATTCGTCACCTCAGGGCGCAGTGGCCAGGTCATAGAAGCTCTCAAGATTCATAAACTCAGGATTCGTAAACGTTTTAGTGAGAGCCGCAAATTATATGGAGGAGAGTATTTTGAACTGCGAGGTGAGTTTTGGTTCTTCGGTGTTGATGTTTTGTACTATCTTTGTTTAGGATTTTTGGAAACACTAGAGGCATTTTTCTTGGCATTTTCTAAACTTCGAAACGGTAATGGACGAAGGTTAAATAAGGCAAGGCTAAGTCGTTTTATGTGCAAATCTGATAGCGCGGTCGCGACTGATAATTTACCATAAAATTACCAATATCTTGAAGTATAATAATTTGTACCTGGCTTCATGTTCCGATTCGAAATAAACAGGTAGGAGTATACTAGAAAAGTCCCATGCAGTAGTTTCTGTACTGGCGGTGCTAATGCAAACATTAACCAGACTTAGTAGCTCGAGGATTTCGCGTCGGATCATTCTAAACCGTAAATTTATGAAGGTTTATTTTCAAGAACGTATAAAAGTTTTTTTTTAGGTTCGTGTACTCGTATTTGGCTAATTGACTTCGTTGC
>VOMN01130211.1:0-25246 GCA_014899125.1 Orchestia grillus | reverse complement strand
CTTGCTCCTGTAGTACAGCGATCAATGATTCTAGAGGAACGAGTCCAATTCTTATCTTGCTCCTGTAGTACACCGATGAATGGGTCTAGAGAAGTAATTCGAACTCGATGTTATTCGGCCACTTGAATGTTTGATGTCGAGTATTGCAGAATCTCAGTGACGGTTTTTACTCGCGTTGTGAGAGTACGAGTTTCCTTGGAATTAGTCTGGGCCCCCGTCCCATGCCGCAAGAGAAGCAAGATTAATTATCTATCAACAACCAAAAATTAACCAACATTGTACAATGCCGGTTCTGACCGCACTCTACCCTTATTTTCTTGCTGAGTGTCATGTCTCATACATATTAAAAGACGATTTTTAATAGCCGATGTGTACATTTTTCATATGCACCTTGTTTACCTCTGTGTGTGTGTGTAAGAACGTACCAAAGTCAAGGAGATATTCAATAGAACTACACCATCATCGCTATGTGAGCTTACGAGTAGAAACGCCCCGCCATAAATGGCTGGACAAATGATGTTTATTCATTAAGATGCCCTCTCAATTACGGTCAATCTGACATGATATGTTTTCAGTATCACTGATACGGACGTCCTACTCTGACAGTCTCGCTGATCAGTAAAAATACGGAATTTCTCCTATCAAAATCCTTAAAAGAGTGACAGAGAGACGGACGGACCAATCAATCAAGCAACACTAGGGTATTATTAAAAAGTGAAATTGTGCATAACACAGCAGACTCGTATGATACATACTGGGAACATGATTTTGCGGCGTCACGAGTTCTCTGATATATTGAAATTCGAAGTTCTCTTGTTTACTTTGTTCGTGCGATGACATAACCAATTGAGATGGAAAGCAAGCAGCGCTGTTTTATGCTTAGGGAAACAAGGGGCAGGGGGGCTTTTTCGAAGCGAGGGACTGATCTCTTCAGTCATCAAAACGCCCACCAGCGGTGAGTGACTGAGGAAATCAGCCTTGGAATATTGCCATTACCGTTTCAGGCATGCGTCCCTTGTGCTCGTTATCAGCGACTAGTGAGCTCTGCCTCACGCTGTGAAAGGGTTGACATGCACTGCCGAACACAAATGTAATACGTGCTTTGCTTCTACCGAGCAAGAAGCGCGGCGTCCAGCACACCTGCAAAGCTCCTCGCCGAGCACTGCATGCCAGTCCTGTCGCCGAGACAACATTGCCTTTGAGGAAGATTTGCCCTTGCAAAATTCTCGTTTATGTGGTTACCCGGTATACTGTGTCTGAATTGTACTGAGATTTATCGTCTCTTCTCATACTTTTTTGCCTATCTCCATGTATTTACTAATTTTTGTTCAAATGAAGTTACCATTATTACGTTTATTATTAATTGTTGTTATCTATATATTAATACGCTAGTACCTACGTATGTACCGTTCCGTCACGCTTCGCCACTTTTCAAGTGAAATTTCAGGTCTCGAGCGAAGTATCCTGTATACGGGTTGCATGTTTTGCTATAAAAAGCCAGTTTTCACGGCACATTTTCAGTTTCCTCAATAGAGTCCAGCCTACTCGCACCATCAAGAAGAAAATTGCTTCCAGGACTGGACTATCTCTGCCCTGAACCTCTAACCTCTGTCCAACACTTGAGAGGACCAATTCTCATAGGCTGGTTTATCTAAAGTTTATTTATCTAAATTTCCGTGAAATTTTCACGGGTCCTGCTAGTTATTATTATCATTATTACTGTGCAATTTTTTCACTTGTGCTCTCCGTAGTAGAAAAAAAGTAATGCTCTAAGCACTCCAGGGATCAGTAATAGCAGACGACTTGCAGGAGTAGTTTCCAATAGTTTTTAAGGCATTTCTTTGTCGAAACGGAGTGAAACTTGCTGCCAACATCCCCCTATAACTCCACCGGTGTGACCAGTTTTTGCTATGATTCTGACACAGGTTGGCGTGTTCAACTTTTTACCGAGTTTGCACGTGTATATTTTGAGATTGCACTGTTTTTACACTTTCGTACATCCAGTTAACATTAATTGTTGCGTCTTATTTTCTGTTTTGGGTTGAATTTATATTAACAGCAAAGGCCTGCTTAGCAGCTCAACTATTTAAGCACATACATGTATGCAGTCCCAAGATTTTTTTTACATTATGCATTTTTTTTTCAGTTCATCACTGATGTTTTATTTTTTTTATTACTGACTTTCATCATCTCCCCTGCGCGCCGCCCCACACACCTGCATCGCGCGCAACCCGACAAGGAAAAGATAGAAGAAAATCGTTTATTCTAAAATCAGTCACACATAAAGCATGGCACGAATCCGGCAGGTTTTCCAACAGTAACACCATAACCTTACACTTGAACATGGAAACTATGTTGATACTCCTAATCGTAATTTTCAATTAACAGGCTGATCGTTCAGTGAAAAATCGTGATTAGCCCCAAAAGTTAAATACACACCAACTAAAATCATCTAGTGGTTCTTTGTACATACCTGATGAAACTCAAAAATCACAAGTAAAGGATCAGCTGTAAATGGTGAGAAAAAGCTTTATTTTCCCCTGAAATAAAACAAATCGTAAAATGAAAAGTTAGGATAAGGAAAATTAAATAAATTGTAAACAACAAGGAAAAAGTGCAAATCTAAGTTAAATTTATACTTTGAGGAGTTATCATTTCGGTATACATGATATTTCAACTGTAAACCTGCTTTAAAGCTACCCTGTATAGTAACAGTGTCATGTGAGGTGCTGAATTATTGTGCTGTGCAAACTTGTGCTGTTGAAAAGAAAGAAAGAAAGAAAAAAAAAATAAAGAATTTTTTAAAATTTCGAAATGAGGCATTCACGTGACATAGTAAAAATAGCTTTTTCAATCACTAAGAATACAATGCTATAAAGAAAAATGCAAATAACATTGATACTTCCGAGTGTGATTTCTAATTATGTAACTGATCGCATCACGGTTTACTTTCTTCAAACAATGAAGTTAGCCCAAAATTTTATACTAGAAAGTTGCGAATGAAATTTATAAACAAACAGTACAGACCTGGCTGGAGGTTAAGCCGGCGATAGAGGGTCGGTTAAGTCATTATTAGGAATTTAATAGAACAGTAATGTTGCATGGTTCATGTGCCAAATTGATTGAGAATAAGCGCAATAAAATATTACCTTCTTAAATGTCGTTTGCAAGCCGATTATAAGAGATTTCAGTTTAGTTTCATTATCATTGTTGACATGATTTTTATGGATATTTTTCAAGTAAAATTGAGAATAAAATAGAATGAACTTTTAATTAAAAATTCGTTTTAAGCTGTACGTATGAGTATAATGCGTGTTGATCTCACTTCTGCTCCGACTAATTCAAAATTCACGTTTTTTATTGAAAACTACACTAATACTATTGTCTCCCTTAAGTATTTTATTTTCTATGGGCTGGTCTCGCATTTACAGGGGTAACTTCTATAAAAGTGATGTACATTCATTTCTTCAAACTTCATTCAGAATTAAAATTATCATCATGTTATCAAAGTGAAATCTTGTGGAACAAATGGGAAATTAGACTTTAAAACTATATTCTAATAAATTTTTACAGTCCGAGAGGAAAATTAAGCATTGTTGTATAAAAACTCGAGGCAACACAACGTTCTCAAGCATGTTTGATATGTACACGTATGTCTACTTTTTTTTTAATGCACTGGATCGCTTTTTATGTCGATATGTATAAAAAAAGGTGCTCATAAAGCAATTTAAGCTTTGAACTCTTAATTAGTTGTTCAAATTTTTTCAAATCTTGTCAATTACGATGTTTGCGCCTAATTAACACCATTAAAAAGTGTCAATGCAATGCGTGACTAGAGTTCTAAAAGAACTAAGATAGTCTTCTAGCTAAAAAATGTTGATAGTAGTGTAAAGTGTCTATTGAACACTCAAAAGATTAATTATCCAAGGTGATGCTCATCTCAGGAAATATTTTCTCATGCAAACAAATGTTTGTGTTTTGCTACCAAACAGGAGATAAAACGATGAAAAAATTTTAGTCGGAATATAACCATTGCCGAACATTTCAATAGCAAGCTGAAATTTCATAAGTGGCATGTTTCTGAAATGTTATAAGAAGTGTTTTCATGAGGTTATGAAGAAAAATATGGTTATTCAAAATACTGCTTGCTGAACTCCTAAGACAATTTCTCATAACCATTTTATGCTATTGTAATGCTGCTGCAACCGAGAAACACTGTAGGAAAGAGTACAGTTATTCGAAAGTCTTTTACGCAAATGGTATCTTTGTCAGTAAAACGATCGAAATATTCACATGTTCACGAGGGGAAGTTCAGCCAGCGAGTTGAGAAACATGTTGGAAAACTAATATATATGAAAAAAGAATGAGACTTACTAACATGTGTTAAGTTATAGCGCACGAGCTGTGTAAAGCGCGGTGCAAAAAAAAACGATCAATACAACGGACGAGCGTATTTCCGGATTGGATAACAAGAACCTACTTTCAAGACCACTGACGACTGAATGAAATAAAAATGAAAAATCCTCATAGATTTTCAATGGAAAACCGTTAGAGCTTATGAAATAATTTGAAATTTGCTTGCTTTCGAAATAAAAATATGATAAGCTACAGCAGTATAGAAAGAAACTAAAAATAGGAATCAGACTTGGATATCTACGTGGTTACATGCATTCAGGTTTTACGGGAAACCGCACAAAACAAGCTTCTCGGACGAGAAAATTAAGCACCTGCAACTAACACAGTATAGGACTTCCAGGAGCACGAATAATGAGGCAATTCTGAGCGGCATTGAGTATACAAGTGTTCTAATGTACACTTGGTTGATTCTAAACCTCTCTTACATCAACTGATCCCGTAGTGCTGCCACAGTACGTTGATGATCTCGACGTCTAACTTGTTCTAGGGAGTCCCACAAAATTTTTATTGGGTTCTCATGTCTGGGGACTTAGCTGGCCAATTTAAGTACGTGGCATACCCAGAATGACATTTATGTGAATTAATTAACACTTCTAGCTCGATGCACCCGGCAGTTGTTCTCCTCGAAAGGAGCTCGGAAACAATACACTGAAGCTCGAAAAACAATGGAGGACTGATTTTGCGTCCGGGGAGCTTATTTTTAGCAATAAAAAAATTAGGTACAAAAGTTCGCTTCTAAATTCTCGAAAAAAACGAAAAACTAACAATGGTATATCATTTCTTATGGAATCTAGACGAAAATAATTGTATTTCAGTTACGAGAGAAACTGCATTTCTACTTGTACCAAGCATTGCTGACTCACCAGCTTAATTTAGGTTCGAAAGTTTCTTTGGATTACAAGGCAGCTTGTATTGAGGACAAACATGATTCGGAAGCCTATTTCTTCATCACCGCTTTGGATTCAAGCTGACAGCATTACGAGGTCTCAGAATATAAAGTCAAGCTATAGTACGTAAGATTTGGTTGAAAAGTTCATCAAGAAATACAAAGGTTGGTTGATCTCGCTTCTTATACCTTATTGGACCCCTGGAAGCCATAGTTGAAAAAAAAGAGAAAGCTCCGTTCACCTAAGTTATGAGACTCATCCATCGTCATGAGCTACTTTCTAGCTTCAAGAGTCCATCATTTCGTGGAGATATTAACTGTCGTGTTTTTAGTAAGTAAATTAAAGATAAATTTATCAAGTAATATGGGTTGTAGTGGCTGGAATGAATTCCATTTTGAGGGGAATTTCTGCAGTTAGTTAGATGCCATCATTAGATCGATGGATGCATTTATTCCTCAAGTGAGAAAAAAGCTTCGAAGATCCTGATTTCGCGAACGTGAAACGCTGCAGTCAGTTTTTTTTGCATCCATCTTTGCGTAAGGCATTGCTTTTGTATATAACATTTGTTCATTTATATTGACTCAGTTGTTAACAAACAAATTATCAGTGGCGTATCAAAATTAAATAAGAACGAATTTTACAAAAACAGGAAAACGTCATACAAGACCCCCACTCAAATGTCTGGATTGTTATTACACGTGTACAAGAATAAAACACGCGCCGAATTTCGCCGCCATCTGTTCACCAACGCATCGAGTGCCAAAAATGTGCTCATATACGGAAGGGTTGTCTTGAGGCCGTAGGCTGAGAATGGGCCTAAAAATATTGCAGTCTACCATTTTTTCTTCCCTTTATTATGAAACGTTTTCTAGATTACTAATTGGCTTAAAATTCTATTTACATCGAATGTGATCCGAAGAAAGCAAGGAGAAGGGACTGTTCAATTTGGGCTACAGAAAACGGGGAAGCTATGTATAAGATGCGTTTCCACACAGGATCCCCTGCTTATAGAAATCAAGCCAAGAATGAAGAGACGAAAGGGCAAAGGAGCAATAGTGAAAAAAGTAAGAAAATTAAAAGAAGCAAAGTGGGCACAAAATATAGATGTCCCGAAGGCCTATCTATTTTCCAGCTAACCTAACAGTGCTCTCCTGGGGAAAACGTTTCCTAAGTTTACCAAAACGTATTATTAATGTTGGAGTTTCACTATTGCCTTTCATATTTAATCAGACCAATTCATGAATTCTATGTTAGACAGCCGTGTGCACTTTATCCTCACGATCTTGATTCAATGACCAAGTTTTGAGAAGCTCGCATTGTTGCTTTGCTGGCATCACCGGAGCGCTCGACAAAACATCGCGGCTTGCGTGACTTGCGGCTGTCGGTGAGGCTTTAATCCCGCCAGCGCCTCCGTATTTTGACACGAGAGCTCTCTCTTGAAAGACTGCCATCCAACAACCGATATTAGTCTCCTTTAATAATAGTGGAATGTCTTTAAGGTTGTCAAGAGGTAAAATTGTTCTAAGTATGCTTTAGAACGTGACCGAGTGTATCTTACATTCAACTTTTTCTCACCAAAGTACCTTTCTAAGAAGTTTGCATCATTATGCTTCATACATATATCAGATATCGTTCATCGTTTGAACAATTACTTCAATGACTGACGGATATGGAGGTGATAAAGTATCATGACAGCATCCAGAACATCTATTTATATCCATCCAACTTCCTGTGGAATAAGATTTCATTAGCTATTATCGTTAGCGTCATCGTGTAGTTTGCATGTATCATCGTATAAATATCACAACAAGTCTTTTATAGCCTAGCTTTAGAAAAAATCGGTCGTACGAACACAAGAATACCCCTCACAAGATCGATTTGCCACGCACGGGGGTGTTTTTCCTGCCGCCACAAAAGTGTGTCGAGTGGGAACAGTTATGCAGGGAAGCGGACCGGATCGCTACAGGGTAGTACCGCTAGCCAGAGCTCACACGCAGCTTTCTCGGCGCAGCGACTGGGTGGTTGTTCTCTGTCACAGTCGTGAGCCAGCATTGTGTCGGTGCAGAACGTGTTTTGAATTCGAGGATGGACATATGCAGTGAGGGGGCATTAAGTGTAAACTTTAGTTAAAAGCAACAAAGGGCATCCATTAAACCAAAATTGCAGAATAGGTATCGCTTTTGTAACACTTTATCCCGAAAGAAGACATCGACGAGTCAGCTTTTTGAATATCTCAGAAACTTTATATCGACCTTATACTCCCACTAAAGTGCTCATGATTTTGTATTGCGCTCATAATGTTTCGGTGTGATACAAATATGACTCGAAAAACGCTCATAAATGACAACTTCAAGTCAGACCGTCGGTCAAAAGACGACAATTACTTGTCCACCGAAGAGAATGACCATAAAAAAACGAATTGGAAGGAATCGCTGAAAAAAAGTGGACAGATTAAATCGGAGGATCCGACCTACAGTGACGACATCGAAGGCATTCGACATGAAGGTTCTGTGAGTGATCGAAGCGCGTCCCCAGCAACCGACGAGGAAATGAAAGTAAACATACTCTACAGAGGGATGGTGTACAGAATTAAGGGCATTAAGGTAATCTGTTCTATCGTTGCTGGCATTATCATCTTACTAACAGCAATGCTCCTCTTAGGACTCTGGATAATTGTCGGATCAAAACAAAACGGGGAGCTCGTCTGGCCTTGGAGTGAAACTCCGGATATGGAATTGTTCTCAAACGAAACCAGTTCAAACGCGATGGTTACGGTCCCTATCATAAACATGTTTGAGAAGTCCTCATCTATTGACCATGTTCCTACGGAAGTCGATAAAATTACTAGGTTAAGTGAAAAGCTCTTTCTGAACACATCTGAGGAAGTCGAAGAGGCACTCGGACATCTCCAAGCCGCTCAACCGCGGCCACATAGCGAGGCTCCCCCAGCGGAGAAACTCGCTCCACCGGATGATATTTACGTTGAATATGAGTATTATTATCCTAATGATGCTGCCGTGGAATATAGCTTGCTACACGAGACGTTAGCCGACCCCCCGTCGGGCTTTCTTGGGGGTAACGACAAATCTAGAAGTTCCATCAAACAAGATGAGAGTGTGGAGCCTGTACCCTCACTGGAATCTCTGAATACTGATATTCCATTCGATCAGCGGACTGAATCAAAGATCGAGCGGGAAAATATGTTCTCAGAAAGGATATCGCCGAATGACGATGACCAGATTCTAATGCCCGATAACAAAGAGGAGACACAAGAGCAGTATATCTACGATGAAAACGAGTATGAGCCAGCATCTTTAAAATCCAGAGAATTTTCGCCTTCAGATATAATTAGTCGAATACCCATGAATGAAGATGAAAGACTTTCTGACCGACCGATTGACGAGAACAGATCACTCGAACCTTTTCCATCTGGCGAACACATCCGGCCTACTGATCATGATCATCACTTTTCGGTTGAAGGAGTACCGCCTTTTGACGAGGGTTTAGTTAACTTTCCTGAAATAGATGCTCGATCAGACTATGAGTACAAAACTTCCAACGAAAGAAAAGAAGGATATCAAATGCCTTTGATTCCTGTAGAGGAACATAAATTTGATCAGACACACGAACCTCGAGATGAAGTGGACCCCCACCGTGAAGTTTTCTTGAAAAAGTATGATGCGTCTCAAATAATCTTTGACGACATCGCTACTAGTGATCCTGGATATGCCCGAGTTTATCAGAGCGTTAATCACCGATCTGGAGCAATTCCCGATTCTTTCGCTAGAAGGTTTAATTTAGAAGGACAACAGGAACATTTACCTCGTTTCCCAGGATTGTTAGAGACTCCATTTGGTCCTCGACCAATTCCAGGGGGCGGCCAGCTCTCAGTTCCAGGAACTGTCCATCAAATCCCACACATTAGACGAGCTCACATAGCTGCTGGTTACAGGCCTAGAATAACACGGCAAAATTCGGGCACATTTTCCGTGAGAAAAGGTCCAGCTCCATTCGTACATTCAAGAGAGTCTATTGTGGACATCATGTCTCGCTCAATTCCCCTGCGTAATTCGAGGTTCCCCGCCCCCTACGATATGGCTCGAAATCAGAGCGATTTAGCACGTTTGGGCTTACCCGCTGAAGTAGGACGACGGCCTCAGTTTGTGTCCAAAGAAGCAGAACCCGGTGGACTTGCAGGCACTCTTCGTCGAATGTACAAAGCAGCGTCGTCACTTGTGCCATTTTCGCAAGCCCCTAAGACTGCCGATGCTCAGCCGACCGGTGAGTTATTGAGAGACCTGTTGAAGGACTCCACCGCCTTTGGCAAAGTTTCGAGAAACATGAGGGCAATTCTTGCCCAGTCATTGGACCGGTACAATGGCTTACTTTCTAAAAATGAAAGACGACCTTTAAGTGCACTTGAACTTTACTCACTAACCTACACTTTTCTTGATTTTTGGAAGTTCGTTTTTGAGAAAATTGGAACATTGTCTGGGGAAGATTTGTCCGACTTGTCGCGTAAAGTTGCATTAATTCGGGACGGCGGGGTAGAGCAGTACTCGGCAAATGGTACTTCCATTGCAGTTGACAAGCCTTCTACGGTTGAAGATGGATCTGAAATTTCTGAAATAGAAACAGCGCAGGACTCGAAAGAGATGGCACGAGAAGAAAGCACTGATTCTCCTCCAGTTTCACAATTAGAAGGACACGCATCTCTTGCGATTCCAGCACTAAAGACACTGCTTAATTTTGGAACTGCTTATATGCAGTACGATTACGCATTCGATTGTCTCATGCTCCTCTATTGCAAAAACCTTGACTCCAGTTCGCGTGATAACGGATGGGACGCATTAACTACCCATTTGAAGAGGTGAGTTATGTTTCATGATAATCTGCTTCATGAACTAAACTCTTCTCCAGTCGCAAATCAATGCACAGAGTAAAGATGAACAGGTTCACGGTGTTTGTTCGACGGCTGGCAATGACTGGCGAGGAATTCGTTCTCGGGGTTCCGTTAAAAGTAAAACCTGTTCGGGTAACCCAGCGAGTTTTTATTACTCACCGTTACGTGTGAACCTCTTACGTGACCTGAATCTTGATGTTCTTATTACTCTGTGCAAACGTAGTTTAGTGCCGAAATATTTCTGGCTGCTCTCGGTAGCTCTCCAGGAAGATTATCATACGGAAAACCGGCATTTCTTCACTCCATTTTCAATTGAGGAATCAGTATAGGCCTACTTGATCATGTTATTTCTGGTTCATTTTGATTACGTTCATATAAGGGTATGACTGCATGCGTGTAAAAATATATTAAACTATTCATGTTCGTTGAGTATTTCGAAGAATTAATTTCTATTTATTGACCGACAAAAAAGATAGAGAAAACTAACGTTCTTATTGAAGTCCCTTTGTCAGCACCATGAGGTAAACAGAACAATGCCGATCTAGCTTTGCCTTTATGCAATTGGTGTAAGATTTAGGACAGAAATGTCTCCAGTAATTTTAAATGGTTTTCAAAGTACAGAAGATAACAGTCTTCAAAAAAGCTACTCGTACACTTCCTTCAATTTACTGCGATTATTTATTTTTAGTAGTTTTCTTCGCAACTGAACGTTGTCCTATGAGGCTTGCTCGATTTTAGACCTATCTCGTAAAGAAAGCCTTACATAACTTGGCACACTGGCAAAAAATTACTAAGTAAGAGATCTGGAAGTAAACACAGAAAACATGAAATGCTACAATCGTTCATTACTCACATAAATTACGAGGCGAAATCATCGTGTGGCTGTGCCGTCAGCGTACCGCTCGGCGTCCCACAAAGGCCGGGGGGGACGAGGTCAGCCAAACGTGGGCGAATTCAGGTGTCGTGTTCTGCCGGCTGCAGGGCCGTGAAGTCGTGTGCCTCCTGCACTGACGTGAGAGCTGTAAGATCATTACAAATTAGAATTACTATGTCCTCTATCAAGAGACACTATCGCCTGAGGTTTTGGTGGCTGATCTTTTTTGAATAATTAATAACTTCGAATGAAGGAAGCCATGTTTCCTTGTTCCCCTTGTGTTCTATCATAGGAATGTTCGCTTTTCAATTCGTATGATGGAGTACGAGTACTTATGTATTGTCCAAAATATGTTGAGTTGCTGATTTTGGAGTATTGAAGAATGAAACAGGTGTGGATTTATGCTCGTATCTGCACACATTTTATGAGGCGGTAACACGTATTACTTAATGAAACATAATTCAGGAGTTCACAAACGCTAAATTTCTTTCTAGCCTTGAGCGAAGCTTTTTTTTAGCTTTTACAAATCTATTCCTGCTTGTGCCCCACTGAACATATTGTTGAATCTTGAAAATGTCAAAAGATAATTTTGGGATATTAAAATCAACCATCCATTCCCCAAAAAAATTCCCCTAAAACTTTTTAATTCGAACGACAGCAGTGACGAAACATCCAGCAAAAGGCTTCTGTGCTGTGCTTGGACAATATACTGGGACTATTTTCTCACCGCTATATGCCGCTATAACAAACGAATGTGGTGTAGTGATAAGAGTGTAGTGATAAGAGTCACTTCATTGAAAAACTGCCGTTCGAGAGGATATTAAAAAACAATAACAAAGCTGTGGCGAGGGTATCTACCTGAGCCAAATTGGTCACTAGGCCATTACTAGGCTTACAATATACCGATTGCATTTGCCATGAAATTTTCAAGTCTCATTTTGGTACCGAGAAGAATATGAACATGAGGCACGGGAACGAAAAATCATGTTTCGATGATACATATGTGTAGACATACTCATTTGGCATTTTTTATACATTTGCAAGCACGTTTAGCCCTCAGAGACGCACTTTCAAACAAATCCTTTTCTCTTTGCACTATTTGCATCACGTTAAGAAACATCCCCTTCTGTCAACCCGGAGTACATTGAAAAAGAAATGGTGTGGGCCGATAGGTCATCAGCTGCGGGTGCGGGTAGCGGCGCTTCCAGCTTTGAAAGTGATCGAAGAGTTGCGTCTGCCCTAATGGAACAGCGAAGAGTTGCGTCTGCCCTAATGGAACAGCGAAGAGTTGCGTCTGCCATAATGGAACAGTACTCGTGTATCCTGCATGCGGGAAAGTTCTTTACGGCGAAGAGAAATTTGATGTCCTTTGTGTGCCTAAAGTGCGTACGAGAGAAAGCTAAAGATGCACGATCGAAGATCACAAGCTTTGTTGTGGTTTATTTGAATGAAAGCGGTAACCATTTACACTTTCTAGAACGCTCTGAGAACGTGGAGATTAGGTAGTGCTCCATTTAATGAGCCTTCTCTTAGTATTTTGTGTACGATGCGTTGTTAAAGTCGCTCTGATTCATCAAAATTTGATTCTAAAGATGCTTGTGCTTGAAAAAAAGCCATTTGCATAGTCTAGAATTTATCTAAAATTTCTGTAAAATCTCAAGAAAAAGTAATTAAAGACGAGACAAGCCAGTGACGATGAAGCGCGGACCTCGAGCGTACATGTTTGGGAACGCCTTCTCTCTGGCAGTCCGAGCGAACAACGGAAATCTTCGGAATGCTACATACATATATAGTACGTTTGTACGTAATATTACAAGAAACTTGTGACATACATAGTATATGCATAAAATACACACGTGCGTACAGTACATGCGATGGGTACGTGCATATATATATGTACATTCATTCATACATGCGTACGTATTCGTACATGCACACATATTTATATTTTCTTACAAACGTACATACATACATACATGCGTTATACATGCATCTATTTCGATGTATGTAAGATAAATACCCACACATACACACACGTACATACACGTCAAAAAACTTAGTTCCATTAATTAAGTTCTTAGCGCGGCTGGATTTGACCTACTCTGAGATCGCTTCCAGCTAATTTTTTGTTTCGTGGAACTCTTTTGGAGAAAATATATCGGTAGACACGGCTAGCTTTCTATATAGTTAGTCGACAGTCTCAAAAAGAACATGGCGCGATTGTTTCGCAATTTGAAACTAAACGTTGTTATTTAACCCAATTTTCTGCCGTACTATAAGTTATTTATACAAGTTTTTCGTGCGTAAAATATAGCCTTGCATAAATTACCGTCTCCACAACTTAGAATGAGCAAAAATGCAACATCCAGCACGAAGGTTTAATTTGTTAAGCTGTCTTCACGACTGAGTGTCGTTGCTTAGAGTGATTACATCTCATTTGTCAGAGAGTGTATTTCTGTCCCATCTGTCTCATTAGCATCATTGGTATCATCTGTCTCATTAGCATCATTGGTATCATCTGACTCACTAGCATCATTGGTATCATCTGTTTCATTAGCATCATTGGTATCACCTGTCTCATTAGCATCATTGGTATCATCTGTCTCATTAACAACATTGGTATCATGTCTCATTAACAACATTGGTATCATCTGTCTTATGAGTATCATTTGCCTCATCTATCTCATTAGTATCATTTTTATTATGTTGCTCTGTCTATTATCTGTCTTAGTACTATTAGTGTCACCTGCTTAACTAGTAGCACTAGCACCATCTGCCTCATTAGCACGGCGTGTGCTGTGTACACCAAAGACGAGCGGTGCGGTCGCTCTCACGACGGACTCCATGAAGTAACTGCACGGCTTCTGTTTCACAAATGTTTAGTCGTAGTACTTTACTTAACGGGCTTCTTTGTATTCTAATATTTTAGAACGTGATTACCAACCTGAAATTTACGTTACTGAAACTTTATCTCGTTTCATTATCGTACATAATCCCGATGCAAATATGATTAAACATGTTTCACAAAAACATGTTGCATTGGTCGGTTTTATTCTACGACTAGGTTTGTACATTATTTCAAAAAAGATGAACTCCTATTTTTAATTGCTATTTCCTAATAAAAATATTGTTTTCATTTACAGTGTCGGGCTTCAGGTTCTGACAGACAAGGAGGGCCGTCAGACCGACACCGTCTCCAGCGTGTGGCGGGCCCTCACTGACTGGGAGCCCCTTCATTGCGACATCATGTTCCCCAGGTCTGTTTGGTGCTAGGTCTGGCTTTTGTGGGGGCACGGCTTGCTGGTTGAAGGGTACGTTTGGGTTGTGTGTGTGGTCACAGGTCTGCCTTGTATTGTGCTTGGTCTCAATTTTATGGCTATAGTTTGATTAGTGCGGTGTTAGGTCCGGCTTTTGCGACGGCAGTCTGGTTTGTAACAGTGCTAGGTCTGGCTTTTATGACAGCATTTTGGCTGATGTGGCGATGGGTCTGACTTTTGTGCCAGCAGTCTGGTTTGTGTGGTACTAGGTCTCGCTTTTGTGCCAGCAGTCTGGTTTGTGCGGTACTAGGTCTGGCTATGTGACAGAAGTCTGGTTTGTAATGGTGCAATGTCGTCTGGCTTTCGTAACGTCAGGTGTGACTTGTGTGATGCTTAGTCTCTATTGTGTGGTATAAGATCTTGTTTATGTGAGGCAACATCTGGCTAGATTCCATTAATTTGTACTTCCTGTTAATTTCACGTCAGAGATTCAGAATCTACATACGCAAAAGGCAGTATTAAAAGACGTAAACTTCAGTTAAGTACGTCGTTTTTTTACATTTGTTGCCAAGTAATTTATTCAGACTCACGTCTTTTATTTATTCACTGTCTACACCGCTAACTTAGGTTCTTAAATAAACATGTCTGGTTTTGTTTTGTATCTTTGCAGCAACACTGTTGGGAAACAAAAGCAAGTCTATAATTTATTTACTCCTGACGTACCGTACGCTAATTAAGCTCAGCTATAATTACGTTAGAATTTGCAGAGAAAATCTCTTTTACATTTCTTGCCTAACAATTCTGCAACGCTTTAAAATAAAATTAAACGAAATCAGTTTGTGCTTCTGGAAAAAAATGCAAAGGTGTAATGACATTGCGTTAAATTTTTTTTTATTTTCTCAAAATTATTTCGTCAGTGCAGGACTAATAGTATCATCAGAATACTTTAAAGTACTTCCATTAAGTTAGAACACTTATTTTTAAAACCTTTTTCATTCAAATAGCGCTCAATTTTTTTTAAACCATTTTCACTCAAATAGAACAGCATTTCGTTAAACGACTCTCATTCAGAGAGAGTACCGTTTTTTGAAGCTACATATCTTCCTTAAAATAGAGCACGGATTTTTGCAGTAAATTATGCAAATTTATTCCGTAGAGGAAGTACGTATTGTGAGGCTATCCAAACACAGGTCCGTTAGAGCGTCTGCGTGATCCTAAGATCTGCGTGGGGGAGGTGCAGTGGTTGCCAGCCTGGGGCACAGTTAGTCCAGACCCTCAGTATTGACACAACAGCTCGCTGCCGCACTTGCGTAACAAACTGGCGTGTGGTGCGGCTACCAGCAGTGGGTTACCCATTTAACAAACTGGCGTGTGGTGCGGTAACCAGCAGTGGGTTACCCATTTAACACGTCTTAAACGCGTGCACGCCTTGGGAACTCCCATGAGGTGGTCAAGCTCAAGAACCGGATGGATAAAGTGCGTATTTTGAATATTTTATAGACGAAAGTAGAGTGGAAGTTAAATTCGCAGCTTAGTCGAATTACTGAATTTGGAAACAGAGCAACTAAGCATTGGAAGATAAATTCTGGTCAACCCACTTCTTACAGGGGATAACGTCCTAAGGAGCCCACTCGTGTACTACTGGGGACACATCATGGTGGACCCACTCGTGTACTACTGGGGACACATCATGGTGGATACATTCCACCTTAAAGGATGAGATAACCAGCATATTTCATTCCCGTGCAAGCAAATGAATGGTACAATGGAACATAAATTATGCAAATATAAAGGGAGGATTTTTTTACAGGGCTTCTATCTCACGACAGAGAGGTAGTCCATCACTCAAGACAATGACCCAAAAGAGGACCTTACATACCTACATATATCTCCACATAAGTCGTTGAAGGCTCAGAATCTGTATCCTTTTGTGATATCTAAGCGTAAGGATTATAATTATTTGGATAAAATAAGATATTGGTTGTAGGTCTCCTATTTCGATGCCCTCATAGGTTCTCTACAGAGTCATCCAACTGACAGGCAGTCTTTGCTTGCACGTAAGTGTGAGGGCAGAACAACCTAGTAGTCGTGCATGCATGTAAATTTGCAATAACAACCAGCGGTCCGAATGAATGCCGAGCTAGTCGTGACGACGAAAAACATCTAAAATAAGATGTGACTTTTTAGTGAGAAAGTAACCATATTTTCGTTCCTCAGATGTGACGGCTCGAAGGCGCTCGAGATCGTGAACGAAGTGGCCAACGCTGCACGGAAGTAGTTCTCCTGCCGGGTCTCTGGACTGCCTCTACTGCTCACGGAGAGACTACTGCTCACAGCGACACTACTGCTCACGATGACACTACTACTCATGGCGACACTACTGCTCATGGCGACACTACTGCTCATGGCGACACTACTGCTCACAGCGACACTACTGCTCACAGCGACACTACTGCTCACAGCGACACTACTGCTCACAGCGACACTACTGCTCACAGCGACACTACTGCTCACAGCGACACTACTGCTCACAGCGACACTACTGCTCACAGCGACACTACTGCTCACAGCGACACTACTGCTCACAGCGACACTACTGCTCACAGCGACACTACTGCTCACAGCGACACTACTGCTCACAGCGACACTACTGCTCACAGCGACACTACTGCTCACAGCGACACTACTGCTCACAGCGACACTACTGCTCACAGCGACACTACTGCTCACAGCGACACTACTGCTCACAGCGACACTACTGCTCACAGAGACACTACTACTCACAGAGACACTACTACTCACAGAGACACTACTACTCCCAAGTGAACATGTGCCTCTCACTCTGACGTCGCCCAAACGCCCAGTATCTGGAGGATCGATTTATCGTGACACTGTAGAACCTGGGTTTGAAAGACATAGAGAAATGATTTTCAATGGGTACCTAAACGACTACTGATCTAGATTTTGTCCCTAGGTTTAATACATACGAAATGTAACTTTACTCCCTGAAACTTTTTCTTTCGTAAGTGTGTTCTTCGAATTATGACTCATTTTGTTCAACCCCGTCAAAACTACGCTCAAAAACGTAAATTTTAAACTCATCGATGTTAAGGCTGAACTTTCTGACCATGTAACCAGCTGACAAGGATTATGCAGGTCTTCTTTTCGTCTCTCGTGCCAATTTATAAAAAAATACAGGACATGTGATGATGCATACAAACTCTTGTTAGTTGTTTTCGGACTTGAAAGTTCTATTTATTTATTTCCTGTTTTGTTGTTGTTAAGTTTGTATTTATTGAACCTTTTATTCTTTCTTCGAGTTTAGTTGATTGTACCAATAAGAAAGAATGCTTCTTCTCGTTCGCATTATTTATCACAATATCAAAATTAGATGTCGAACCTTCGGATAGCGAAGTATGTTCAGAGATAGATTCTATTTAAAAGTTTCTGTAGCAAATAAAGCTGTTATTCTTTGAAAACAATTTTTTTACCCCCAAAGAAAAACAAAAATTAAGATTCTGTTGGCCACTTTTTATATGTATATAATTTTTTCCACAATGTAGACGCACTGATTTCATTGATCATTTTCCAAAGGAAGTTATTCAAAGTTTCAGAGTCCGAAATACAGATTACTTCACATATACTCCTGCCACATCAGACTAATTCATTCTCATTAGTCGAGAAAAGAAACAGATCACTGAGTTGATGTAGCACTGATACGCGACATCATATCAGCGGACTTCTCACGAGCAATTTGACAGTCGCTCTCGTTACTTTGCTTGACATGCGTGACGGGTTGCACGGCACTTCCACGCGGGCGGCAAGGACGGAGCATTTGGGAAATGCCCCATGAGGCACTGTCGTGCTCGGCTTTTGTATCGCCACATAACGCCTTTATCTTTGAAGAAATCTTTGAAGTTTATGCGAACGTCCACATTATCATCATAGATAAAAATATTTAGGGCTTAAGGGAAGATATGAAGAGCGTATGAAATAAAAGAGCCATAAGGTTCATTTGAACACTAAACGTATAACACCGAAAAAAGTGTTAGGAACTGCGAAGTTAATGGATAATAAATAATAGAAACTGCCACCCTCGTTGTTATTTAGGACTACTCGTACATATGACGCCCAGTTGACCAGGATTATTGAGCCCCACTCGTACATATGACGCGTATTCGATTCAGTAATTCGATTAAGCCTATGTCCTGGTCATACATATGTAGATGAACAAGCAGAATAATATATTTCATAGATAGGTGGATATTCCACACCAAACTTTAACAGAGTCACGGATTAATACAAAGGTTAACGGGTTATATGATATCAAAATTCATTCTATAATGTATTTTCTGTAGCCGCTGAAGTCAAATTGACTGTTGTAAATAAGGTGAAAAGTCAACACTTCACACGACAGATCCAGCCAGCCAGCCTGCAGTGCTGGCAGTTACCTACAATAAAACCATGGCTAGTTAGCAGGGTCCTATGAGCTCCGGTTAGATGAAGTTAGAAATTGTCTGTCGCTCTAACTCAGGCTTCAGCAAATAACCATTTCATTATTTCTTATTTACTTATCCCGCGCCAAAAATGGAGGGACAATAATGTTAATTTCTTAAGATGCCCTTTTATTTACGGTAGCTCTGACATGAAATGTTATTTTCAGCGTCACTGATGCAGACTGCCTTTTCTGACAGTCTCGCTGATTAGGAATACAAACGTATGCTCAAAATGTCAACGTATCACACAGTTTTCCAAGAAAAGGCCTAGCATTAATAGTTTGTAAAAAACACTAATTTAAAAATGGGTTTCCTTTTTTTTGCGTCACCCTGTATATTTGGATAGTGCGATGCTTCTCGTTCAGTATGACGCTCGTTCTAGTTGGTATACCGCTACGTGCGGGCAACGACTGTAGAGCGCTGTGCTCGCATCTGGCACTGTGCGAGAGGACGACTGATGTGTCTCCCTCATCCGCGCTATGATGTGGCTGTGACCGCTACGCACATCTTACGACTGTCTCACACAGAGTATCCAGGAAAATGTGTCCACTGATTTTAAATATTAATGATGTCATGTATCTATGATACGATATTATTCATACACGTTTGAGGAAAATGTGTCCACTGATTTTGAACATAATTGATGTCTTGTACCAATGATACGATATTATTCGGTCACGTTTAAGGAGAGCGCATGGAGTTCAGTGAAAGTGCGGCTAAGGTGAATATAAAAATTAGAAGACCCAAAAATACTATATTCATTTGTTAAAGAGAATAATAAAAAAATAACCTTTAATTTTCCATTGATAATCAAAAGATAGATAGATTAGAACGGATGAAATCTGAGGAGATATTATAGAGTGGCCCAAAAGTGTCTTACTATTTTAAACATTTATTATGCAACAACTTTAAAAGATGCAAGTAGTAGCAGCAGTGGCAAGGATGGAACGAGTCAGAGTCTCTGAATATCTCGCACCGAAAGACGGGGGACGATTTACTGTAGTGTGGACTGTGGGGAACGGGGAATCTACACACAATGTGTGTTCCGACACAAGATCCCCTGCGCATAGAAACAGCAAGTTGAGAAAGAAGAGGTAGAAAAAGATAAAGGACCATCAGCGAAGAATGCACGATAATGGAAAGAAGCAAAGTGGGCACGAAGTACAGAAGTCCCGAAGGCCTAGCTAAAGCTGAGGTGGCCTAACGGTGATGAAAGATACAAAATGATACTCAACTGCAATTAAAAGAAGAATGCTGGGCGTCTTTGATAGAGGCAGACCATAATAAAACTTGCGGACTGAAAACAGTAACAAACTTTAGAAACCCCTAAAATTGGTTAAATATTTGATGGTAGAGAGAGTAGCTATTGTGGAATGTTATTTTAATAACAACGGATCATTAGTTGAAGTTGAGGAGGAGTTTCATGAGAAGATTCAACAAGAGTCCATCTAAGCCTTGTATTCTTAAAAAGTAGCAACATTCAGACGTACGGGACCTGTCACCGACAAAGATCGAGTAGGAAGTCCGAAGTCATCACGCAGTGAAGAATTTCTCGCTTTGGTGACATTCCTTGGCCGCCTCGAGCGCCCGATTTGACTCCTTCAACTTCAAATTTTTTCCTATGGGGTTACTTGAATGATAAAGTTCTTGTAAATATTTATAGACTCTGAAGACCTAAAACATAGTATAACAGAAGAAATTCACAACATTTCATGAGATATTCTGAGAACTGTGATGCAAAATTCACCAAAATTCTGGGTAATAATGAAAAATAATTAATGTGAATTAATTTTAAGTAAAAATTCTTAGTATTCTTCTTCTATTCGCAATTTACTAAAACTTTGTATCTGTTACAGTTTTTGCGTAATAAATGTTTATAATGGTAGAGTGACTTTAGGGCATCCCTGTACATACATATACCGGAATTAACCTGTGGTAAGGTGTCATAATACATAAAACTCTTAATGTTCAAAATCAGTGGACACATTCATCGTTGACACTCTGCACGTGAGGGATGACGAGGAACTTCCTGTAAAGAAGACGCCCTGACGTTCGACGTACACGTGCACTCTGACAAAATAAACTTCTTTCTTTGCTAGAACTATACACGAGTCGCAGAGTTAATTTCACCGAGCTAGTTTCACCGAGTTAATTTCGCCCAGTCAGACGCCAAGATCACGGAGAGAGTGACTTTTCGCAGTTTGTATGCCGAGAATTAAGCGCTTTCGATTAGATACCGAGACGTAGCATGCGTCGTCACGCATCGCAAAACATTTAATTGTTCGGAGAAAATCAGTTCTCCGTCTTGGCATTCTGGGTATCTGTGCTGCGTCTCCGAGGTCGCTTCTAAAGAAAACTTAACTGCTGCATGATTCGCCAAAACCATTCTGTGCGACAAAAACGATCGAAAATATTATTAGAACAGCTTTTTCTATTTATTATCGAAGCAATTGCATCTACCTTCACATCTATCTTACGTGTGGCGGAAACTACGCAGTTTCTTTCAAAGAAGGGGATCGGGAATTTGGAAGCAAAGCGAGAAGAATTCCTGTTCATGATGGTTCCTCTGGGAATGTATCGTTTGAAAGACATACGACACAACAAGCGTCACAAGAAATCGAGTTGCTGTGAAATGGGTACTGTTTATGAGATTTAAGCTATGCTTGTTGTGTTGCTAGCATCGAATCCGAAAAAATGATGGTATGCTTTACTCATAACGGACTTACGAGTTCATGCTACACTAGCATCCTCATGCTACACTAGCATCCTCATGCTTCACTAGCATCCTCATGCTACACTAGCACCCTCATGCCGTCCAAACCGGACTCCCGAGCCGTGTGAGCGGGACACGGTTCTGTCGTAGATAGGATACTGAATACCGTATCGTAAATAAATGTAATCTGAAGGAAATCAAATGTCATTCGATAGAATACGATCATGATAGTAATTGATGCACATAGTTTGGCTACGATCGGATAAAGAATTTAAGAAAAATGAGGAGCATTTGTGACCCATTTCCTTCTTCACTGGCGAGACACAAGTCACTTTAAGAGTGAACAGAGCAGGGGACGTTGATTTTAACGAGTCGCACAATTTGCATACCATAGATTGCATTACATTACACGGCTGTGTAACTGCATGCCTGTAACAATCTTTCCTCGATCATTTGAAGCAACTAAACATTGCCAGTTGTTTAATAAGTATATGATAAAATGTGTACCTTCGCATGATTGAGTGATTTCTTTAAATTACGCAAAAAACGGCATTTCAGATGAAACCTGTGGGAATTAAGGCAGCCAGAAACTAGAGAAAGTCGGCAAGTAGTAGTAGTGAAAGTAGTAGTAGTAGTAGTAGTAGTAGTAGTAGTAGTAATAGTATTAGTAGTAGTAAGGATAACAACGCTTCAGAACTCAGACTGTTTCGCATCGAAAGAGAAGGGCGTACCAAGAATAGACTTAGGAGAACGAGGAAGCTATGCCCAAGGTGTGTTCCCACACAAGATCCTTGCTTATAGAATCAGTAAATTAATAAGGAAGAGGACGAAAAGATAAAGGATCGTCTGGAAAGAAGGCGTGAACTTGGAGAGAATCAAAGTGGGTACGAAAGGTAGAAGTCCCAAAGGCCTGGCTTAAGCTAGGGTAACCTAATTATGTACCCCAGGTTATGCTAGTCCCCATAACGTAAGATAGACAAACCTAACTCTGTTGCTACGGCCTATCTTACGCCCCCTGAGGGGAAATAAGTGGACAAAAAATCTCGAAATCTTAGGGCTGGAGTTACATTAAAAATTATTTTTCAAAATAGATATGTAAACAAGCGAATAAGTTAGCGATGCACACGATTTAACCGCACGAATTTCCTCGAGGCCGGCGGTGCATTCACACGGTCTGCGTGACCGACAGCGGCCGTGTAAATGAAGAGCATCACACGCTGCCCTCACCGTAGACAAACACGCGTAATGTGGTAACTCAAGGTGCTTTGCAAACATGAAAGATTCATTGAAGATTTTTCAAATTTTTCAACTGCCTGCGCTTCACAGGTTTCACGAGAAATGAATCAAATGATAATAAAAATTTGTAATTTGTGAGTTTTTTTACCTCTGAAAATTGTTTCTTCTCAGGTTGAATGCTACGTTATCCACGTATATACAACTTTCCTTGTAATAAATACGAGTGTCTTCCGTGAAAACAAGCTTCTTACTCACGCAATCTCCAAATTAGCCGCTCTTTAAAATATCCAGAAGTTTTTCTCCATTTACACAACATTTGCGCTAGATTGTAAGCTCAATAAATATTTTAGATTTATTTTGGAAAATATAAGTTTCTGTTTCTTCAGCGCGCATATACATACATTTACTTCATTCTTCGAGGTTCTAATGGA
Organism: Orchestia grillus; assembly: GCA_014899125.1. Taxonomy (NCBI): domain Eukaryota; kingdom Metazoa; phylum Arthropoda; class Malacostraca; order Amphipoda; family Talitridae; genus Orchestia; species Orchestia grillus. The sequence goes on along the minus strand of VOMN01130211.1, from coordinate 2,033 downwards.
CTCCGATACATAATTTTTTTATCTTAAGAGATACAACTTAATCGATTAACGCAAAATGCGAAAAAAATACAAAGTTGTAAAATTTTCTAGAGAATTCATATGAACAAAAATTGCTCTCATACAATGTTATATATCCTAACAGTCCATTTGTTCATACGATATGATTATGAAAAATGGATACACATGTAAAATAGTTACCCACAAAATACTTTTTCTGAAAGTTTCAAACAAAAGTATATTTATTGGGAAACTTAAATAATTCTAGAAATGTCCTAAAACTGATAATATGTGCGGATACTTCAAACTTGAAATTGATCATATTGATAAATTCAAGCAAATTGATTTTAAAAAGATGAACACATTCAGAATTTTATTCTTAAACAGTATACAGAATTTTCATTAGAAACTGTGAGACTTAGAGGTTTTTAGTAGGAAAAAAGTAAATCTCATTTACCTGTTAATTGTTGCTGAGCAGAAATCACAGGGCATGGTATCGTATATGAAGATATGTAGTTCTTCAAATATGCTTTCCGTTATGAAACTTGCATTTTGGGATTAAAATTCAATGTATTTAGTATGCAATACAAACTCTACCAGTAAAGAACCCCGGAAATTTTAAATATACTTCGTCTATTTACAATGTACTGCAATCGAAGTAGTTATTGCCTGTGGTGGTAAATAATTCGGATTTTAAATTATTAAAGATAATACTGAGTACATATGTTTGATCGTTTCAAGGTAGTGTAATACAAATGAAGTTGAAGAGAAAATTTGCAAATGAATTTGATAATATCTAAAACACAACAATTTTAATCTGATGATAGCCTTAGGAAAACAATTTTCAGTCCGATTCACAAGAACACTATTAACATTTTACTACATTTAAAACTAAACATAGTAAAATATTTTTTACCTATTTATAGAAAATGTTTAGATTTCAAATGTTAGGAGCTTCTTTCTCGAATGTTTCTACACCTTGGCGAGACAAAGGAAACAAGCTGTTAAATTTTCCTCTGAGTTATTTGGCGTAACCCTGAGCGTTGTTATAAGGCTGCGAAAAAATGGCATTGAAAAACACCGAAGAACTATGATTTCAAATACGTAAAGTGCCTTTAAACATAATGCTCAACCAGTTCCTTACCTTATCACGTCCAGGAACATAGCATGACTTGAAGCACAACGAAGCAGTTAACTAAAAAACGATAGCGTCATTCTTGCACCACATGATGGACACTGAAGGAGCGAGTTCCGTGCAACTGTTCACCAAGTATGCTGCTTCTGATCACAGACACACAGCATGCGCATGTCCGCATTTAAAAATCACTGGAAAAAATATTGATGACAAAGATTTTTGCCATATTTTTGCTCGTTAGATTTTTTCAGCAAGTAAGTGATAGGTTTACATTCAGCTTCGAGATTATATAATGTGTGGGCTTAAAGTAGGAAGAATACCACAGAGTAAAGCTAGGAAGTTTGATGAATTTGCCTCGCCGCTCGTTGACGCCGAGGTTGGGTACAGATCTTGCTTCTACTGTGAAAAAATGAATAAACCAATGATCTAATTATAAATACCTCTTTACTGTGCATAATTATATCTATTTAATACATAAGACTAATTAATTTCACAGTATTTTGAGCTAATCATTTATTTCAAAATACGATAATATCTCTCCATACTCAAAGTAATATTGTCTAAATTTAAGCATACGATATTTAAAAACCCGAGAATTACTTTTATTCTGGCTGAAGAAGATGCCATGCAATGAGTATCGTATTAAACGAATTTTTAAACAAAATATTTTGTTCCTGATGAATTTCTCACACGTGGCACGATATAAATAACTAATGGAATTGTAATACACGCGAATCAAAAATAAGATTTCTTCTATATCCAGTAGCAACGACGAGCATTAGGCCAATTCGTACGTAGAGCCTCAACAAATAATCAGCCGTCGGAGGGAAGCGTCTCCGCAAATATTCAGCAATTTAAAGGTAAAAGTTCCAGCAAATGTTTAGCCTTTTGAAGGAAAAAG
>VOMN01130199.1:0-31031 GCA_014899125.1 Orchestia grillus | reverse complement strand
AGTATATCGTTGGGTTTTCAGCGCCTTTTAACGAGTGATGCATGAGTGATGCGAGGAATGCGGGGTTTTAATTGAGATTCATTTTCCGAGGGAAGCACTCGGTGGTTCAGTGAAAATCCGTGGGCCCAGCGGGGAACCGAACCCTTCATTCCCAGGTGTGAGCGGAACGCAGTACCAGTGCGCCAAAGAGCCTAAATTCTAGATTATATAAATACTAGCATCCCCATGCCGTCAGAAATAACGCTAAATCTCATTTGAAAAACTGGACCTTTCTGTATCACTGCTGTGAACTGGCTTATCTGACTGTCTTGCTGATTAGAAACACCTCTAATAAAATTTTCTCCAATCGAATTCCTACAGAGCGTAAATAAAGGGTTGCGTAAAAATATATCCATCCTAATAATACATTTGGTGCATTTATTTATTTACTTTGCGTCTGCATCTAGAGAGGTTAGATAAGAGAAAATTCTCGGGTACGTATTCCTAATCAGCGAGACTACGCGAGAGAAAACAGTCCATGTATCAGTGATACAAAAAAATTACATTCTTTCACGTGAGATTTACCATACAAGGAATTAGCATCATTTATCCCGTCATTTATCGCGGGGAAAATGTACTAGTGTCCATATAAGCTTGGCATATGATTATACACATCTATCTAGTCTAATCTAATGCGTACTAAAACTCTGAACATCTTGCTTGTCTTCTTCCCCGTGCACACTCTTCAGGAATAATTAAGGTAGAAATTCAAAACTCACCTCTCAATAATTAAATAAGGGATTCCCATCGTATTGTGCTACGGTTCATTAGGATGAGTGAATTAACTATTTTATTTTCGCCTTAGACATTTGACAGGAAACAAAGAAGAATCAGTAGAGGCTTCCAAATTAACAATGTATCTAGAAATCTATTGTAGAGTAATCTAGAATTAAAAATGTGTTTGAGCAGGAGACTGCAGTCCACCTGTCAATATTCAACTACTCGTGACAAAAGCCAGCGGGGCCGCCTAGCGTCAGGTCAGACTGGACACCCATTAGAACCTTTATTCATTCCAACACGTTTTACCGTTGGGTTTTAAATGCCTTACAACTACTGGTGTGGTGGGGGATGTGAGGAATGTGTGGTTTAAACTTCCTTCTCCAAGGGAAGTACTCCGTGGTGACGTGAAAAGCCCCACCCACCTGAGCCGAGGCTCGAACCCTCGTCCATTCGGCTGTGAGGCCATCACGTTCACCACTACACCATGGAGCCCATTGAGATGATGCTCAATTAGAGATGATGCTCAATTCAGAAGAGGGAATAAAAGTAGGCTCGACTAGTAGAAGTGGGTGAAGAATTTAACCACGGAATTTCTTTTGATAATGAAGAATTTGACAACATAATTTCTTTTGCTCGTAACGTTTGCGAGCTGGAAGCACAGAACGCGAACACCGGCAAGGTTACCTCGGAACATTCCCACGCTGCCGTCGCGAGCTGTGGAAGTGGCGCACCACAAACTCAAACGAGGCGCAATGCGGTCAACGCTTCGCCGTTCGAAAATGGTTAAGGGCTGATTTTGCTGGTCAAATGTTGACATGTGGAGTTCAGAAAGAAAACGGTTTCATACAAGTAAGTTACCTTCAAAATACTCAACGAGAAATGCAGGACGAATTCCCACCATTATAATCACAGCCGTCGCGTATTTATATATCCTAGCAGGGCCCGCGAATCATTATTCGCGGGCCCCCGCGGTAAGTTTTTACATATTTCTAATCTCATTTTAATGCAACTTTTGTAGTTTATGTAGTGAATAAACTAACAATCATTATCATTCAAGAACTCTGACACCATCCTAGTGGAATTTCATGATCAAGTTGTAGCATAGATAGCGAGATACCGCAGTAATCTCTGTATTTATTGATGAAGGGTGTGACACGCATAGATAGTTACAATCGAATTAAGATATAAATATTTTTTATCGGTAAGACTTTCCACGAGCCATTACCGAGAACATTGCTGCGAGCGGCACTGATATGCAGCACTGTCGTAGATAGGACACTGAATATCGCATTGTGGATTAATGTAATCCAAAGCAAGCCAAAGCTCTTATTAAATAGAATACAACATGACAGTATTTTACCTAACATAATTTTTTCTTCAATAATTGATTGCAAAGATTATTGAATATATATATATATATATGTAGAATATATGAGTAGCTATGTAGCTATGTAGCTCTGTATATATATATATATATATGTATGTAGCTCTGTAAATATATGTAGCTATGTAGCTCTCCCACAATAGTAAATAATAGCTTCGACTGCTGATAAGATCACAAAGATTAATTGGGTCAAAAGGTACGTGTTCAAGAACTATTTCTTTTATCGTTCTGTTTAATTACGTTAGCCATAGGCGTTCACTCATATTACCATTGTGTTCCGACGAGCAACAATTTTCCTTTCCACTCAAATACAAACATGAAAAAATTCGTTATGCTTCAAAATTTTGAATCAAATCACACTCACACGCCACTTTACGTGAATTCCAATTTCATTAAATTTCTAATCAAATCCCATTGACACGTGAAACATCACTCGAAGCTTCCCATCACAAACCCCCTCGCACACGTCTCACCGGACACATCTGAGTGCCCAGGTCGCTAGCCGACAGAGCTGGGCAGCGCTACTTTGAAATGTAGCGGCCGCTACATTTCGAAGTAGCGCTGCCCACCTCTGCTAGCCGAGGGGGTGGGGGGGGTGTTGGAGTTCTGTTATATTGCTTTATAACCATCTGTGAATTTTACCTAGAATAAATTTCGAGCTGGAATGCTAAAATAATAAAATAGACACCATTTCTTCTTAAGAAAAGGTTCAGAACTGCACGAGAAAATTATTTAAATTATCTTCTCTTAGTAAAATGCAGTCACAAATCTACAAACGCAAAAAAAAACACCAAACCACACAGGAACGTTTGTGAGTGAATTTCAAGGTGATGCCACTGATTTGAAGATTACGATTAATTGCACTTACCAATTCCTAGGCATGAGGTAATAAGAAGCAGAATTGTCAGAATTGCTGACAACGAATTCGCGGACTTACCCCGGCTCTAATTAATATTCAGAACCACACAACCCCGGCGAACGCGTTACATTTACTACTTAAACAATAAGCCTACACGATTTTAAGATCGCACAACACGCAGATCTTTTGAAGAAAAAAACTCGCACAACCTAAATAAAGAAACGTTGAACTGTCGTAAAGCTCGAAGCCTTTTCTCGCCATGTGCTTACGAAGTGTCCCACTACTAAAATGGTCACTAGCGTCAGCCAAATTAAGCTCTGAAGCATAATTAACTTCATAAATTACCCAAGCAGAAGCAGGATTTTGTTCCTTAACTGTAGCGAATTATACGGTTTCCACACATTGAATTCAATGTGCTTCTCGAGTCAGAAGTGATGACGATACACCGTTTTTGCAATGGTGTCACTCAGTTGGAACTCGGGGCCACGCAAGGGAAATATTGGAGTCCAAGGCTATAGTGACGTCACTGCAACAAACAGACGTTGATACGAGTCACCCTGCAGCAGCTGCTGCTGCTGCTGCTGCTTCAGAGCTACAAAATAATAATGGTAAGCGAAAAGAATTGAAAAAGAGTAAGCGCATAGCATGGGTTCAATTCCAGGTGCCAGGTGAGGCGCAAGCTAGCCAGTCGTTCAGGCAGAGATAAAATGAACAGTGAAAGCGTTTCTAAAAATCTTTCCCTTTAAATCAATAAATTTCTATCGTGGTTTCTCAAAGACTACTGATTATATTTTCAACCAGCACTAACAAGTCCTCGGGTCTGTATTTTTCAACTGGAAGCTCCCTTGAATTTTCCTTTGAGAACAAAGCAGAGCGCACATTAACAAGCGAGAGCTCGTTGATTTCAATTTTAGAGTTGTCGGCTGCTGCTGTTACTACTACACTTGAAAAAAAGGTCAATTTTTATGCAACTTTCACGTAGATATGCTATTCTATAGATTTATAACAAACCATTCATGACGGCGCTACGTCCATATTCAATGGAATAACGAATAATGATTTAATATTTTACACAATAGGGAAAGGAGCTGTTTTCTTATGTATACGAATAATGAAAAGCGAATCCAATACAACATTTGAAACGGTGAAACTGATGGTGCACGTATTATCTTCATTCAAAAAACTATGAGATAGAGAAAGATCGACCGCAAAACCATTCACCTACGCAAAACCTAATTATTACAGTGATACCATGAACAAAACCAGCGCAAGCTAAAACGAATCCCGAGGTGGACAATTAAATAGTCGAAAGCACAGTCTATCTAGCTTTGGGAGTAAGTCCATCACAGGCTTCGCAAATTTCTGTGATGAGTTACCAAAAATTCAGTAGGGCATTCAAATACTACGTACAATATAAATTAAATTGCAAATACCAGACACAATCAGAAAAGCTGATTATGGACTAGGAGCACTGTGGTATTCCTACATATCGAATCTTAATTCACTTGAACAAATGTCGCCTAATATTCCAAAAAAATCTCGTTCACAGTTCTTCACCAGCGCAGAGTGGCATTCCGGCAGTTCTTTGACAATTACCTTTCAAAGCATTTATGGATACCAAGATTCCCTAATTGTACAGTTTTCTGCCATTCTTAATATGATTTCCAAAAGTATTTCAGTCCAACGATGGACTACACTTTTTCAGCGCATTTGCTATATTCTGAAAATTCTATTAAAGACAAGCTAACTACTACCACGTCACGTCAATTTGAGACTATAGCAGGATTCACTCGATGTTTGCGTAAGAGCTTCCATTGGTAATCTGTGTCTCTTCAGTAGCTCAATTGACTTTTGGTTTGGTTGTGGGATTTTCATGTAAAGAAGAACCCACGATACTATTAGTATGTTCAATTGCAAATGTTTCAGAATATTTACATTCAATCGCCAGTGCTTGCTGAAACGATAAAAAGAAATAATTTAAAAAAGGTGAAATACAAGAGTACTAAGATACGAGTATAAAAAAACTAATGTAAGTATCAAAACCCAGGCGTTCATATTCCCCCCAACACAGTCGACAATTAGAGATCATCGTAAAAAGTTAAATCCTCCTTTCAAACTAATTTTCCGACCGAAAGCAAAATTTAAAATGACCTGGACCTCGATATTTTAGAATATCTATTTTCACCAACAAACCGGGACTGAATAACAACCGGAGTTCTACGAGGCCCAACTTTTGAAACCTAGCATTTTAGTATGTGGTTTATTATGCCCATGTTGGTGCTCTTGTACTCCACCTTTGTGAATTCCTTTTCCTTGTTTTAAGCACTCTTGATTGAATAGAAGTACTTCGAAACATTTGCAATTAAAGTTGTTTATCATATCGTTATCCCTTTTTTTCATACTGAGAGTGGTTTCTCAGAAATTGACCTATAAGAACAATAATTTGACAGTGCGTTGATGCAGTTTATTAGTGCTAGTAAACCAAGGAAGAAAAAGTTTGAGCAGTCATTTGAAGTGTTTTAGAACTTTCATACGAGTCGTCGTTGCATCTGCTATCACTTTCTTGGATGTTTGCCAAGAAGCTCCGTGAGAAAATCCTGAGACGCATCTGAACCTTAGAGATCATTAGCAGCTGTTTCTAAGTGACGGAACTAATGTCCCTTCAAATAATTTCCAAATGCTATCTAGTTTTCTATCTCCGTAACTCAACTCTGAAGTATGGAGTTCAATCTTTTCGATCATCGAATTTTATATTTTTACCATCAGAACAATTAATAACAGACTTTTACATACCTAATGGATGTCGAAATTCTTCAGGCTGCGTGAGCTCCAAACAAAAATAGATGGAGTTCTTGGACCATGAAAACTCATACCATGACTCGTGTCCTCCAAAGATTGAGTGACTGACTATAGTTAGTGTGAAGCTCCATGTCCATGTGAAATGCAATCCAAAGAGGCCGAAGAGAAGAAGGGGCAATTTAGTACGGACTGTAGAAATGTGAAATGTGTTCCATCCCGGGATTCTCCACGCATAGAGACAGCAAGTTAAGAAGAAAGAGGAAAAAAAACGAAAGAAAATATAGCGAAGAAAATATGAAAATAGAAAGAAGCGAAGTGGGTACGAAAGACAACAGTCCCGAAGGTCTATCTATAGCTGAGGTAACCTAATAGTGCCTCCTGGGGACGCGAGTCCCCATAGCACACAATACACAAACCTTACTAATCAAATCCTCATCGTCTATCTTATGCCTCCTGAAGGGTGTCCAAAGAACCTACACAACTTTCGTTGAGACGCGCATACTTCTTATATCCGTGGTTTGATGACTTAACACTCATCAGAAAGATGACGGCTCTTCTACTTCAGTGTGCAACAACTCGCCTGACCCTAATACCGACATGCCAAAAGCGTTTATCGACACCGTATTTAGGGTGTCAATTATCACGGACATCCTGAATATGTATATATTTCATAGGTTCGTTATCAAAGTAGGCCAACGTTCCCTGTAACGTCACTCAAACGGAAAAAATACCGTAATATTTGAAACTGACACTCGAGGTAAATGCTTAATACGAGCACGATAGAGAAATACGAGTAACATGGCACTGATAACGAACCTCACACGCGATAATGGCGGCGCATGGCATGGTCGCTAGAGACGAGCGGATCATTCCCTCAGGGTTCACTGGGTGAGGTCACGACCTGCTAAAGGCGGTATGAAACATCGACACTCTTGATACTTAATAGCTTTTTATTTCAATAAGTTACACACCATAACAAGCTAAGATTTTGTCTCACTCAGATGAACAGAAAAGTGTGTGTATTAAAGTTTGTATACTAGCCCACTAAGACGATCTATACGAGTTTCCCCAGTTGTACTCCCTGAGAAATTAAACTACGACGCAAAAAAGAATATACAACACCCACATCAGATTAATTGGAGAACTTGTATTTATTACAGAACTCAAGTCAAATTTCGAGCATTTTACCACAAGCCTTTGTATAAGGATTGGAATCAAATAATCCAATCTCACATACCCTCAAAGGGTCGAAGTTCAGTGTACAGCTCCACTACTCGTCAGAGGAAGGTAAAAAACATCGCATTCAAAAACTGCTTTAAACTTGAAAACATCCTTGAAATTCACGAATCTATTGCAGATACTCGAAAAATGTCAACATATCGTGCAATATTGAGGGCTCAACCCACTCAAATCTAGCCCGAAACAAGTGTGCTACAGGCACTCACTATTCCCTTCACAAAATGACTATTACATGTCCAATGAAGTCACTCTTACTGAGGAAACGAGATGAAAACGCGAAAAGCAATACTATGCTCAAGAAAATTTGTTTCAATGCCCGCTTCATTGAATAATTACACATTTAGTCAAGCAATGCGAGGTTCTCCTGCACTACCAGGTAGAACAACATTCGAATGTCCGCAAAACAACGTCTAGCCCCTTACTGCCCAAATGATTTACTAGTTGATCAATATTTTTTCAATAGTACATATTTCTTTCAGGAAGCACATCAATGCTACATTGAAAATAAAACGCACACAGCAGGACAATACTTCCCCCTGGCAGGCTACATTTTTGCGTCAACAAAGACGTAGCCCACGTAAAAAGTACTTCCATTTCGTGAACCGAATTTGACACAATGGACACCAAAGCGGCCATACTGGTAAGTGGTTGTGATCAAAAAGCATCGTAATAAAATTAACACAAAATTACAAGAACAAATTTATTAATTATAACCAAATAATTTTGTAATACGAAACGTATGCATTGTACACGGTGCGCAGAAATGATTTGTACACAAAAATTTATGGTTCTCTATGTTCAAATTCACTTTCTCGTCCAATACTCTAAGGAGTGTGAATTGTAGAACTTAGCAGGTGATGTCCTTAAAATAAGCTTTTTGTTTCATATTGCACGCTTACGTAGCACGTACAGACAGGTATTCGTCAATAAAATTGTCATTTTCGTGCACAACGTAAAGAACTCTTTGCTACAGTACCACCCGTATTGAATTGTGACAACGGCCCTCAAAATTCTCAGCAGCTACTTCGTTTTCGTTTACGCTTCACTCAAAGCCTCATGAACGATGTCGTTGTTTTGTTCATGAACCTCATGAATGATGTATTTGACATTCGAAAAATTCTCACTCTCCAGTATTTATGGATACATTAAGTAGACTCAAAAGCTAAACCAAACACAGAACTGACATGACACACTAGGGTCGAGCACAGAACAGCCGCCTCACGTACTCCTATTACCAACACTAAACGTTTCCGTCTTAGTCAAACGCTTCTAACAGTAACAACAAATAAACCCATAGGAGATAACACCACCAAGATCCTAAAAGCGTGTTGAAATGCGTATCAAGTAACGCAATAAATGCTTTGTACTACTATCAAAAACAATAAAGAATTACAGTTTTCCCTCGACTAATGGGGGTATTGTCTTCCAGAATCCTACGCGAAAGATGAAAATCCGTGATATAGAAACAGAACTGGGCAAAGGGAATACCCGCGACAATCCAGAGATTACCATACCTTCACTACTTTGTAAGACTGAAATGCTCCCAAAAATAACCACCACAACCCTTTCAAATTACTGGAAGAAGATAGACTGAACACTAAACTTCAGTTGAGCTACTCTCCCTTGAACTTTGGTGGTCTTTTCTCCTTGAAAGCAGCGAGGCCTTCTAGTCGGTCCTTGGTGGGTATTACTTGAGCGTAGCACGCCTCTTCGATGCTCAGGCCTGATGAGATGTCCACCTCCATGCCGCGTGTAATGGCCAACTTAGCCATTTTCACGCCAATGGGCCCGTTAGGAACAATTTTCTCGGCAATATCAAGAGCCTTGAGAAACGCGGCATCCCCAGCGTCGTTTTGCGGAACGCAGTAATTCACAAGACCGATTTCTTGGGCTTCCTCCCCCGAGAGAATAGCGGCTGTGAATATAAGTTCCTTGGCTTTGGCAGCACCGACTACTCGAGGCAGTCTTTGAGTGCCCCCCGCCCCAGGTATGATGGCTAGTCGCGTCTCGACGAGTCCCAGCTTAGCAGACGACGCAGCCACCCTTAAATCAGCAGCCAGTGCCAGTTCCAAGCCACCGCCCAGTGCAGCCCCGTCTATTGCTGCTATGACGGGCATGGGTAAGGACTCCAGAAGAGAGATGGCAGAGCGAGTTTTGGAAACGAATGGCGCCACTTCCTCCGGCGCCATCTTGGCTCTGGCTTTGAGGTCTGCCCCGGCACAGAACACTCCGGGCACGAGGGAGCGCAGCACAACCACGCGGGCAGAGCGGTCGTGTCGGACGGACTCCATTGCCTCGAAGAACTGCTGCAGCAGCTCATGGTTGATCGCATTTTTGGCCTCTGGACGATTAAGCCCAAAAACCACGACGCCCTCATGCTGGCCCACTAATCTTTGCACAGCCAATTCTTTCAAATTGGTTGAATTTAAAGATAATTTACGAACATGGTTTATCACAGGAATAGTTCTAGATCTTAACAGAAGAATCATTTTTGATAGATTCTGAAGAAAAAATAAGCGCACCATTAACATGAAAAGTTAAAAATACAAACAGCTGGGCAATTACTGTTTTTTTAAGAAGTAGGCAGGTACGCACATCTAAGATCAGCAAGCACACACACTCATACACACATTTGAGACCAGCAAGCATTTTGAATTAGCTTTCACAATATATAAACAAAATTTGAATGCTTCAATTTATTTAAAATTGCTGCAATTCATTTAAAATAGCTAAAATTCAAATCCCTCATTTCAATGGAAACTTTTAAGGAAATGCTTTGTTGGAAAATATTAGATAAACTCTGAAGTTTTGAAAGGTATAATAGGATTTCAAGAGTGAATGTTTACTGATGTAATAATGTAGCCTAAGTAACATAGAGACATATGGTCCAGACAAAACTTAATTCAAGAAATCTAGTTCCACAAATTGAAAATAATAAATATCATGCAAGTTTTGCATGGTTTATTCCTCTCAGGAATTTCCTCGATAGCAAAAATCAACTGTTCAAATACATAAAATTGGATCAGTATTACCTCTCAATAAACCAAAATCTGATAGGTGACTAAGCAATGATTAAGATCTGTCCCACAAAAGCAGAAACTTTTGTACTTCACTCCTTCATAGAAAAAGTTCCACAACCGCTTCTACCAGAAAAATACCAAACATAATTTAACAGTTAATTTAAATAATTAGGGCAGCCAGGAGCATATTACAAAGAACTTGACTTATTCCAAGATGGATCTTGCTTTAAAAATTAAAAAATTTCCTGTTAATTGTGTAAATCCTCAATTGTGATATAAAGCCAAGAATATTGACAAAATACTCTATGTATATTTTGACCAGTATGCAGAAATTATAATAATTGGTTTTGAATATTTTAGTTTTATTTTAGATATTCTGTTGAAAATGAGCCTAGGCTTTCGACAATCATAAAATATTTCAAAATTTCTCTTTGGTATCACTTAAATAATTTTCTATATCTTAAGAGCAGGGTAATAAAATGTATAGGTTTTTGAGAAGTGTTATACAGTAATTTAGAATGGAATAATTATAGAATCTGAACCACAAGTGGATTGAGCAACTGACATTTGTAAGACATTGGACAAAGCAAGATACACCTATTTGGTTAATATTTACTGTAGTGAAACTATGTGCACAGAAATCCCCATTCATGGTACAGCCTCGATTTTAATCCCATTGGATGGGATTTTTTAAAGTGCCAGAAACCTATTTTCTAAAGGTTAATGGCAAGAAATAGTTGCAAAAAATTAGTTCATGTTGTACAACCTGTCACCTGCTCTTGTGCCTCCTGCCACATATGTTAGGATTATGTTTGGTTACAAAAAATAAACCTTTATTAATTCCAACATGTTTTACCATTGGGTTTTTGATGCTTTAAAATTAATGGTGTGGTGAGATATGTGAGGAATGTGTGGTTTAAGCTTCCTTTTCTAAAGAAAGTACTACGTGGTCACATGAAAAGCCTTGCCTGAGCCAAGGCACAAACCCTGGTCTTCTCGGCTGTGAGGCCATCACACTAACCACTACACCAGGGAGCCCACGATAGGTTAATACCTTCAATACAGTTATACAATAGGGTAAATTAGGATGGACTTATTCTGTTTAAAGAATGTTGGAACCATACCATAAAATAGATAATAGTGATAGTCAGAACTTATGAAAATGTTGCTCTCATTTCTATAGAATTGGCATTATTGTGTTCTATTAACATGGGAATGGATTGAATTATCATTCCATTTAACTGTTTCTATAACTATAAACTTTTGAAAATAGGCTTCAGCCACTCAAAAAAGCCCTATTTAATCAAGTTAATAAGCTGTTGGCTACAATAAAGTAAGTATCCACCTTCAATTTTGATAATCACACATCATATGACATAAAATTTTGCTCAACTGAATGAGCAAAATAGAAGATTTCTAAAAGGTATAAGTAGCAATATACTTATCAGAAGATATTTATTAATTTTAGTCAAAATAATTAGTAACAAACTTAACTACTCATGTTGCAATTATTAAAGCATTCAATTTTTGTGAATTATAGAATTTTTATGAACATGCTAATGTCATAATGCATTAGAAAGGACAGCATGGCAGTTAAACTATTCATGACCAAAGTATCCTTATAGCTAAAATTGAAAATTTCATATTCTTCAACATTCAAAAAAAATAAAATAAAGGTAGGTACATCAAGTTTAAAAATGCTTGAAATAAAATAGAGGTAGGTACATCAAATTTGAAAATGCTTATGCAATAAATGAATATTTTGCATGAACTTGATTATATTGGCTGGCAATCTATTAGCTATTTAAAAATCAATGTAAATGACAAGTAATGAATCAAATTCCAGCAAGAAACACATATTTCCAAGGAGACTAAACCCATTCAAGGTTTTTCCTTACCCATAAATACACATGAACAAGTTAACAATGTTTATGCTAAATCCTAAACATTTGTAGGCATAACTTAATACAGAGCACCCACTTCAAACCCTTCAAGAGAATTAAAAAAGTAATTAACTAAGGCAAGATTAGTCAAGCTATATCTTTGCTCAAGTACAACTTACTATAATGTATGAATAAAAAAAATTGTGCTTTAAATTATTGTAGTCAATAATTTTTTCTCAGTATAGCATCATAACTTAATAGACAACTCTGTACAAAACTCAAATTTCTCATCATAAATTTGTGACAACCACAAAATAATTTCAAATCTGCTTATCCTAACCTGCTTATTTATTTATTTCAATTCTACAACATATATAGGTTTTAAATACTCATTTCAAGATTATTAAATTTGAAGTTTCAACAATGAATTGTACATATGAAGACTAATAAAGGAGGGATCAATGCATATTTTATTACCACATAGTCTTAAACTACTGCATTATTCTTCATGTTAAATAACAAGCTACTTCTTTTCAATAGCAGACAGATTAAAACATAAATACTACAAGTGCTTTTTTCTAATATTTCAGAAAGTCTGAATAAAAAAGTAATATTTTTGACTACTTGACTCAAATTTTGCCAACTATTGATAAAACTATTCATAAAAATATCTAAATAAGAGTTATTGTGGTAGGTCATTCACTGCGTTTTACTAAATAGCACTTAAAAAGTGAATAACTATGCATTTGGGCTGATTAGTTAGGTAGAAACTCAAATACCAGCTTTAACTGATCCAAGTTTTTCTTTCAGTGAAATAGACTGTTGAGTCTAGTGGAAGAATGTTTATAGAAAAAACATGATAGGTCACCCAGGTTTGAACTACATCTGATACGCTATGCCATACTTTGCATTAGAACAAAATAGAAATTGATCATTTGGAGACCAAAATTAGTACAATATTTCAGCAGAACCAAAATACTTTTGACTAATTCAGCAAGCCATACTACAGTTTTAAGACTTGATTTCATATATTTTTGAATTTTGATAAGCCTCAAGTACCAAAACTTTTCATAGAGTACAACGTACTAAAGAAAATGAGAAATTTAATCAAGTCATACTGTGCATATGGCGAAATTTCCAAGTGAGCTACAGCCGACACGGGTCAGTGTTTTAAGTGATGGTTATAATTTTCCTTAGCCAGGACAATTAAATTTTAATCAGAGAGTGCATGTTTCTTCAAATCAGTCGAATTTTTTGAATGGACTACATACAATACAATTTTGTATAAAACCAATTATCACTGCAGATGAGACGCTTTCCTGGCTTCCTTATCGATACTGCATAAGCAACCAGTTAATAACCCATTTTCACATCCGTTATCATACATGTACTCACCAAGTTCTAGTGCGGCATCAACGGCGCATTGTCCTGTCATTCCACTTCCTCCAAAAATTGCAATTTTTCTGATAGAATCCATCTTTATATTGTGATATTTTCCAGTTTTGTGCGTGGGTGTGGTTTAAGGTCTTGTTCGACCGCAGCCAACTCAACTCACGGCCACTCCGACGGGACCTTGCTCAGTCAGTTACCCTTGTGTTCGTGTGGTNGGGTATGAGCCGTTTTGACAGATCTTAAGTTCGAAATGCGTATTGTAGGCCCAAGTGTCTCACGGTTAGAACTGCAGTAACTTAATTTTAGGCGTTTTTTGTGAGATGGCAGGAGGAGCTGCTGCACCTGTTTTATCTGCTGACATTAGCAGAAGAAATCCCCAAGACGAGTACGAATTAATACAAAGAATTGGAAGTGGAACTTACGGTGATGTTTATAAGGTAAAGGTAATAATAATCATGGTAAAATTACTAAACATTTTATCGTAGCATTTGTTGAAAATTGAAATCTAATTTTGAGTAAAATTAAAACACACAAGTTTGCATGATAGCATTGTGATAATGATATGAACATTTCTTGAGATCTATAAAAACAAATAAATGTAGCATATCTGTAGTTTATGTGTGACCAGACTTCTGGAATATTTTGTAAAATTTTCTTATGAGATTTTCCTTCTAGTGTGATGGTTTCTTATAAAGTGAAATAAAAATTTGGGTGACTTGTTGCATTGTTCAGTGTGCACTACACGGATAAATTTTCTTATACATGTACAAATCCAGCCGTGTCTCAAATTTTCAAATTGTTTATTTTGATGTTTACATGGGCATAGTTTAGTTCAATTTATTTGAGAAATTATTAAGCCTATTTGAGAAGAATAAGTATAAATTTTGAGATTTGTGTTGTGCAGATCCTTTTATATTCCTGATAAGATCAATATAAAAACAAATAGGTTTGATTTGTAATTTTATGGGTTATATCTTTTAAAATGTTTTAGAGCAATTTAGAAATGTTCACTTCTGCATTTTAAATTTAAATATTATTAGTTACTTCCAAAGTAGAAATCCCTTTTTTGAATATTTTATTGCATAATTTTGTAGGACACTCAAATTTTTATTACATTTTAGCTTTCAATTCTAAAGGTATGTGCTTTTTTCTAATGTAGTAACATTTTTGATGCCATAAAGTTTTAATTTTAATTTTCTCTCAATATTTTTAATATGAAACAAAGAATTCAGAGATATATTGATATTATATATTGTATTTTTATTATTTCCTTCTTTCAGCTGTCACAATTTTCAAGAATTAAATAGGTAAAATATAGTATGCACCAAGTCAAATATAAATTTAGGATTATACCTGCATCTAGGATATGGCTGTTAATTGCATCTGTAACAGTCAGGCTCCATGTTACATCTGTATCAGTCAAGCTGTATCCATGTTGCCAACTTGACTTTCAGATTTTATATGAAAATGTTTTTGAATTGAGCTGCTATCAATAGTTTGATATTATTGGAAATGAAGAATGGTTATTTTCAACATTCTGTATGCTGAATAAAGTTAGTTCAGAGGCCCAACACGCAATTATTTTGCTGACCATTCAGAGAGGCGCAGAATGGGTTGTTATATTGTTCTCCTGTGAGATTGTGTTTTGTAACATTACTACGTATTCCTTTTCCAATGTAAAAAATAAAAAGTAACCTTTGTTGATAAAATAAGCATTACTAAGCGCTGATATTCAGAAAAATAGATGATCGTGCTTGTATAATTTTGTTTAGTTCTAGTTTGATATTGGTCCACTTAACTTGAATAATTGGTTGCTTGTCATTTATGCATGGAAGCGAGTCAGCCATATGTGGAAGCTAGTCAGCTATGAATACAGGTCATATTTTTGTAAAGGGTTCTCATCAATAGATAAATGGTAGGTGTGGATAATTGGTGGTCATATGTTTAGAGATGCATCTGTTCTTTAGTCAGAGATATTTGTAGTGGGCTTTGAAGGTGATTAAAGGTGATAATTTCTCAGTCATTTATTTTCCCACTACAAAATTTTTTATTCTTATGTTTCTTAAAATGTTTTTTTCTCTATTTTAAAGTTAATTTTTGATTTATTTTTAATTCATATCAAGTTCATTTTTGATTCATTTTGACTTTGTTGACATTCGTGGAAAGCTGTGACAGATCTATCATCACTAGGTATCACAGATACCCACATTTACTTACGCTAAGCTCTTCAAATATTTACAAGAACTTGTTTCTTAAAGGTAGCTATTTATATTTATTACATACAAAATTTGCACAATGTATACAAAAGGATGCTCTACGTCACTATGATTCAATAATGTTGGTATATAAGTAGATTTAATATTAATAATATTAGCATAAAAAATAAAATTTTGAAAACCTCAAAGGTGCACTTCAATATAAATATGGATGCTTACTAAGTGATTTATAATTGGCTTAGTGGTTGTTTTTTTAAGTATTTTAAGTAAATTAGATATTATAACATGTCACTCGCTGCAAATTGATTGAGTGAAGTTTATGTTTCTAGTAAATACCTTTCTATTCATTATTTATATAATTCTACTGCTTCTGCACATTTTATTAAATTAATTTAATTTTCTTTTTTTCCTAGCTGAATTTATTCTTCAATTCTTATTATTTATTCAATAGCTTTTTGCTTATTATGTGTATAAACCTGGTGGATATTTCTAAGTCATTCTTTCAAATGTCAAGTTGTGCTCACAAAAGAGCAATGCAGTTGAAGCATTTCAGAGCATGTGTAATATGCTGTAGAGAAGGGGCTGAGTGATTCTGTCTGACATTATAAGTAGAAATTTTTAGTTCAAATGTGTGTTGAACTGAATCGAAATTATTTTGTGCCATGCATTTGTGTTGGCCATGAGTTCAAAAAAATTTTTTTAGAAAGTTTAGGATTAATGCTAACAAAAACAATTTTTTATAGACTTGAAAAAACAAGTCAAGAATGAAAAAAGAAGCATTTGAAAGACATGTTGTAGCTTGAAAGGATGTTGATATGTTTTGATTTTGGAATGCAATAAAAGTTAATTTTTGGAACTTTTATTTTATTGATCATTTTTAATGAATTTAATTTTAAAGAATTGGCTAATTACAGAAGTATTTGGGAAGGCAAGTTTTGTCATGAAATGAATTGAGGTTACACTCTGGGGTTTCATTGCAGGCAATGAGAAAAAGCTCTTGTACTAGATTGTGTACTTGAGGTACAAACTTGAGATCTAACACAAGTTTTGTGCACTGCCACTGAGCCACCTTGTCCCCTGTAATATTTTATCCAAAGAATATACCGTAATATCTACATGTGCTAACACTTTTCTTCCAAAGTGAGAAAAGTTGTAAAATGGAAGAAGTACTTGTTTCTGAGATTTTTGGATGGAAGGACTTTATAGACATGTTAGGGAGATTACAGGGTATTTCATATCTAGATAATATCTTTTCATGTCAAAAGTAATTCATTAAGACAACTGATAAAGAAATGAAGCTATAAAATAGATTGAAAGACTACTGAATCATTTGTTGTTTATGATAGGTATACTTGGTTCTATTTCATAAAATGCCTTATCTCTGATAAGATCTTATTCAACTATCTGTTGTGTGTCATGGGTTTATGGGATTTGTAGAACTTCCTGTTACTTCAGCTCCCTAGGTATTGCATACAAGGTGTAAATATGGTATTTTATTTATAATAAAGCTCTCATTGCCACTGTTCATTATTACATTAAGAATTGTCAGAGTTAGTTTGCTGCATCTTCTTACTTTTTCTCATTGTGTTGTCATTTTACATGGAAAATTGTCTTGCTTGGTGATTGAACAATTGGATGATGATATTTTTGTTATAAATCCATTATAGTGTTGTAAGATTTATTTTATTTATTGGGTAAATGTTTTTTATAATACCAGCCTAATTTACCATTTCCTTTTAAACTACATGTATAGATTTATATATCAAGAACATAATTTGATAATGTTTAGAATTACATCATTTATTATTATATATAAATATTAACACATTGACTACAATACGACCCACCGGTGGGTCGTATTGCCCCTAGGAAAATAGCATCATCGCAACCAATGTGTTGAAACAAAATTTTTCAGCTGTCCAGTTCTGTTTAAGACATAGTTGCTTTCTGCTATCTTTTATTTCTTTAAAATATTTTAACTCTTAAGTATTTATGCATTATATTTATATGTCATTTCCTCAATTAATTTTTAGCTCTTGTGTTGCAGGCAAAGAGACTCATCACCAATGAATATGCAGCCATCAAAGTCATTAAATTGGAACCTGGTAAGATCATACTAGGAAAACTTAGGACAAATCAAGGCATAGAAAGTTTTTTATTTGTTCTGTAGATTTGTGCTATGGATTCTTGGCTGTTGTATAGTATACTAGTTAGATATTTAGTTTCTCTAAGAAATTCCCTCACAATTTATGATGTGATCATTATGAAAGAATGAGTGTGATAGTTGCTACCAATTGTTTGCTGGGAATGTAGGCATAATAAGTTTTACTGGTGATGAGCTTTGCTTATTTTGGTGTTAGCCCATTATTACATTGTTAATTCCTCTATAAATCAGGCTCATGCTTTAGAAACTAGGCATTAGAAAGTCATTTGCATTCATAATAAAATTGGAAGAAAAATCGTTGTCCAGTTGCTAAAATAAATGCCATTCTGTGAATGTTACGGGTAAAAGTCATGAGGTGCCAAAAGTTTGGTTTAAGAACAAAATTAGTTTTGTTGCTTTTATATGCATAAGTTACCTATTTGAGCACAAAAATGTAATGGCACTTTGTAATCAATAAAATATCTATTAAAATTATCTTCTGTTACCATTGTTCTTATCTATGTATTAATATGCTTGTACCTACCTATGCACCATTCCATCATGCTTTGCCACTTCCAAGTGAAATTTGTCTATTGGTTGTCTATTGTATGCTATGGAGACTGGCATCCCCAGGGGAGCACTGTTAAGTTACCTCAGCCATAGCAAGGCCTTCAGGACTCCTATGTTTTGTGCCCACTTTGCTTCTCTCCATTTTGTGCCTTTTTTGTTAATTATTCTTTCTCTTTTATTTCTCTTCTTTTTTAACTTGCTGTTTCTTTGCACAAGAGATCTGTGTGGAAATACCTTGTGCATAGATTCCCAGTTCTCCCAAGTCCATGCTAAATGGTCCCTTCTCTTTTTGTGCAAGATAGTCTGAGTAACTAAAGTGCTGCTATCCTTACTTATACTACTACTACTACTACTACTAATGATCAATTACCTACCAGTTCATCACCACATCAGCTGTGTTGTGTCAGAAAGCAAATGTGTAACAATGAAGTAAAAGAGACTAATGTAAAACTCACTGTTGCATGGCACTTCCTTCTCTGGAAGAATACAAAAATAAAGCAGCACTTCAGTGTCAATGGTCACTAGCCGTATTTGGGATGTCATGGGTTTATTTGATGTGCTGTTAACTGTTATCTAAGTTAACTAATTGTGGACTAAGAACTGAGTTCTTAGAGTGCAAGGAATTTGGCTCTTTATTCAAAACTGAAAAATGGGCTGTTAAGTTTAATATTTCCTGTTTCCCTCTTTAATCCTGCAACAATCTTACATTTTATCATTTCGAGTTTCATCAGTAGTAAACTGACTATGTTCCATTCTATGTTTAGTCAAAGTTGGATACTTTTTATGTGTAACTCCAACCTCCCTGATGTCTTCAAGTGTTTAGTTTGGATTGTTTCATTTACTTAAAGATACAATGGGTACCCCATCACAGGGTATGCTGGTATGTGGCTAGACTTTGATTTGTATCATCAATTGATGATATGACTTGGAAAGAATTTTATATTTGTTGAAAAAAATATAGTTATCAACTTGTGTGTTACTACTGCTCATTAATTCTTTCTAGAAACAGTTATCAAATTTTTGAGGACTGTATAGATGCCTCTCACATGTAATGTAACCCAACTGTATCTATGACCCGAAGAATTAGATATTTCATGTTTTCAATCAGTTCATCCTTTGATAACTGCTTTTAGAGTAACTCTATTGGAGCACCATCAACTTACAAGTAGCTCATGAATTTTGAATTGGTCTTAATGCTGCTGTGCATGGTTTATTAAGAATTTTCTGTTTGCAGGTGATGACTTCAGCATCATTCAGCAAGAAATCCTGATGATGAAGGACTGCCGTCACGGCAATGTAGTTGCCTATTATGGGAGCTACCTTAGACGAGACAAGCTGTGGATCTGCATGGAATATTGTGGAGGGGGCTCTCTTCAGGACATTTACCATTGTCAGTTGTTATCCTTCTCTCCACAGGCTTTACTATTAGGTCACTTTTATTACTTCTTTTCTTTGATTGGATTTAAGAACTTTTGATTGGTCTTTAATTTGACCACTGCAGCAACAACAGGGGAGTGAGTGTCACTCCATCTAAGTTATGTCACATGGTTGGAGTCGTAATAAATTTTATAAGGTTTGATCAATCGAACCTAGGGTGGATGGGATGATGGAAATTGGTGCTCATCTCATTTTCTTGCTTTGCATGTCCAGTTCATTGATGCAATTTCTCAGCTCTCACTGGATATGTTAACAATGTTTATCGTTAGTAACGTTGCTAGAGTTGCACAAATGATAGAAGTTATTTAAGAACCAAAAGGAAATTTGACATGAATCAGTTTGTTTATGGAATTACTCACACTATTATGTAGATGATCCAACAACATCAGAAAATTACTCTAATTAGCTGCTCTGAATTACAATTTTTCTCATCGTACTATATCTAATAATTAAAAACAATTTTTCTTCTTTTTTTGCCTGACAATGTATTTAGCATAGTTTGATTGGTGAATGATTCACTGGTGTTGCAGTGACTGGCCCCCTGTCCGAGCGCCAGATCGCCTACATGTGCCGGGAGACGCTCAGGGGACTTGAGTATCTCCACCACGTCAGCAAGATGCACAGAGATGTCAAGGTGGGGAACTTTTCGTGATTCCATGACCTTTCGCTCAACTGCTGACCTTTCGATGCCTAATGATTACGGTATGATGCGTTCATGAATTGTTTCAAAATTTATTTTGGAGCTCTACAGTCGGATCCTACTCAAGATTTGTTTTTGATATGGAGTTTAAATGAATTAAAACATGGTTTTTGATGAAGGATGTGAGATAAACACATGGTGGTGGTCATGAATTGGTGTGTTGAGCAGAGCTATGAGTTTTGAAATTGTGACATCTTGACGAGTCCCAGATTGAAGTTTACTGTTAATTAATTCAACCCCCGAATGCTTAAAAACTCTATTTTTTCGATATTCGTCAATGAATTGCAAGCAATGTGGAACAACCATTAGAAACAAAAATTTATTTTTAAACTTTTCTGTCTGCTCTTAAATTTTATTCCTTTGGCAGTGTGAAATTCTCATAATTGTTACCATAAATAAAAAACAGCTGGAATCAATTTTCAATAAAGAGATGGCATCACAACTGGAGGCAGAAATTTTTTTCAGCTCCATACTTCTTGCTCAGGAATAGCTGGATCTACAAATTGACATGTAAAAAAAGCTTCCTGAAGCCAATGAGCGAGACGTGAAAAGATTAGGATCAGGCTTGATCAGTGAGTTATACTTCAAAGTTGCACAATGGAAAATTTTGGAATTTTGGCTTCTCAGTGTGACACATCGTCCATAAACCCACACTGACTTTTATTTATGACGCTTTCTTGCTGAAGTTTGGCAAAAGAGTGTTTGCTTACGGATATCTTACTCGCAGCTGAACTCGTAACGAAGGTGAACAGCCTGAAGGGCTGAAACTCGATTTAGTCTCACCACACAAGCAACAAGCATTTTCTTTAGTCCCACTGCACCAGCGATGCGGCTTTAGCCCCGCTGCACTAGTAAACTATGTTACCACTACTGGAGGGCAGAAGCACTGCAGCGTAGTTAACTCTGTTCTCGTTTGCCGACCAGGGCGCAAACATCCTCCTGACTGACAACGGCGACGTGAAGCTGGCTGACTTCGGAGTGTCTGCCCAGATCACAGCCACCATCAGCAAGAGGAAGAGCTTCATTGGCACGCCCTATTGGATGGCACCAGAGGTGAGGGCCACCCTTGGGCGAGATGTTCCTAGTAAAAATTTCCAACCGTGAAACTTGTCCAAGCCACTTAGTGATGAAGTTTAGCAGTGAGTGAACTACATTAGGAGCAAGAAAATCAACGGGTTAAATTGTCGTGCTTGAGCGCTGGAGTCGATCTCAACATTGTCACGGTCATTTTTCGTGATTGGTTTATGTATTTAAATTTCCTAAAAGGGGCTTGAATAATTTTATTCGTGTAGAATATAAAAAATATATCACCCAGACAAACAAAATAGAAAACAAATTGTCTTCCATTACATCTATCTTTTTGCGAGTTGACAAATTTGTGACTGAATAGTACATACTATTGAGGGCTCCTCAGCTTTCATTTTTAAAGGTCGTATTTTTGAACAAGGTTTCACAGTGTTAGTACTGCCGTAGACTTGCTAGATCTGCAAACAGGCGAGTCCTTCAGGTGAACGGGGTGGCATGGCACGAACAGCTGCTGTGCCTGATCGCGTGAGGGTTGGGGCTGTGACGAGTTGTCTGCACATTATGGAAACGCTGAACGAAAGTACATTGTTTGTGTCTCAGATAGACGCAAATTCTACAGTTTTTAATGGGAATCTTTTTCTTAAATTGTTTCAACATGACCAAAACCTTTGTATGTCAGTTCAGCAAAGTCTAGTGCCAGACTTGTTGACGCATCACATTAGACAGGCGCCTAGCGGTCTATAAAGTTGTGCCTTTGCCATTTGATCATAAATTTAGCATGAAATGCAAATTTTCACTTTTTTAAGAGAAACTTTTTTGTGGTTTCCCAGTGCAGCATGAATTCGTTACCTAACTCGTGAAAGATTGAGGTCATTCAATCTTGAATGGTGTTGCTCTTCAAGGGCAAAATCTTCCTGCGAGAGCTGTAATCATGATACAAGTGTAACTTTTGTATCCTGGCCACATTTCGGAAGCTGCTTCGATGCCGTAGTGTTTTAAATAGAGTAGTAATCAATGAGAGATGCCGTAGTAATCAATGGAATGTACTGTTTGAATTGTAGATGATAATTTCCGTTTTACCATCCTTAGTTCAGCAGCTCGAGTGGAGTGTGAAGACAAGTGTTGGTAACCTATAACTCACAAGCCTGATCGGAACTTTTGTATGGCTTGCATGGAAATTTGATTTGGCATTTTTTGACATGCTTTAACTCGCATTGTTGTATTCAGTGTCCAAAAATAATACAAGGCTCTCTCGGAATTATATTTAAAAGCATTTGAGTCTCAAGCCCCTCTCAGCCGAAAGGTTCCCAACCCTTTGTGTCGACCATGAAGGTTCCTGTCGATAGACCCAATAGACGAGCTTTTCTTGCACCCATAACCAGTCACCTACGTTTGAGTGTCGGGTGATGCAATTGTAGTCCACTGTGATCAGAAATAGATTCAACTCATTTTGATTCCATTACTCAATCTAACCTTTTCGCCGCCCCGTCGATAATCAACCATCCGGCGGTGATTTGGGCGGCTAAATATGATAAATCACTACATGCCCCTGCAAAAATGTTAGCTGAGGTGTTGGCCAGTTGGTTGAGTGGGCGATGTCTGTGGGCAGGTGGCAGCCGTGGAGCGCAAGGGGGGCTACAACCACCTGTGCGACATCTGGGCGGTGGGCATCACAGCTATCGAGCTGGCCGAGATGCAGCCGCCCATGTTCGACCTGCACCCCATGCGTGCGCTCTTCCTCATGTCTAAGAGCGGCTTCAAGCCTCCCACGCTCAAGGACAAGAACAAGTGGACTCCGACCTTCCATAATTTCTTGAAGGTAATTTGGACTCGTTGTTTGTGCAAAGTTAAACGAAGGTGTAGAGGTGAGAAGACTTTCCGTTTTGTTGTTGGTTAGTGATGAAGGTCTAGATAGTCATGAAATGGTACTGTTTTGTTGTTTAGTTTGTTGACGCGACTAATGAGTCAGTATACACTAGAGGCTCCGCAAAATTATACGACTTCTGTGATTCTTCTAATATTTTTCGAGTAAGATATAATTATATTTCTGGGTATTTTAATGTTCAAATTAACTTCCCATCTGAAAGGAACTCCTAAGCATAGCATAGTTTTGAGTTATTTGATAGTTGTTGATTTTACCGGGAATGTCATCAAGAGAAATTGTAGATGATTTATTTCCATTGCACAGGTCTCCTAGGATTTCCGTTTTATTTCCATTGCACAGGTCTCCTAGGACAAGTTAACGATTGTGCTTTTCTTTAGCAACGTAACTCAGGCATCTCTGCAGTGGTTCACTCTTATTCGTAGAAGATTTAGCTAATTTTGAAACCTGCTAAAAGTTCAATTCCGTCAGTAAGTCTGAGTAGACAATCGAGCTGGCTCGTGCTCTCGTGTTTTCCGAAGTGGCAGCAGATTTGCTGCTTGAGCCTTGTGGCGCCTTAAAATTTTTGATCACTCTCCCGTTCGGCACATTTCGTGCGACGATGCGTTTCTGTAGGGGTAATATGACCCTCTGGTGGGCCACATCGCAGGACACGTGTCCTGCAGTAAGTCTGTGTACCTTTTGGAGCACCTATGAGGCAAGTTAATTTTTTTCTTGGATTTTCTGAATTCTTGTAGTCATGAGGACGCAGGTCAAGCGACAGTGTCACTTATATTTGACTTGTGCGCTGCTTAGCCGTGACCTACTTTGTCCTTGAAATACAGACATCTTCGCTCGCGCGTTGGCCTCCGTGCCGCAGGTGTGAGAGAACTGGGGGTAATCCCAACGGTTGGGGTCGATTTCAACAGCTGGGGTCGATCTCAACAGCTGAGGTCGATCTCAACATCTGGGGTTGACTCTTCATGACCCAATTGCGTTCCTAAGCGCCGTTATCAGAATCGTGCCTTATGCCCAAACAATTGTATTACATCCAATGTGTTGACGAAAACATCAACCAGACCCTGTTCTGTATGGCCTGAACATTACTTCAAGATGAAGTTCGTATTTTCCGAAAAATGAATCGGGCATTCAAGGATTCATAATATGCTCCTGTGTTCGAGCTGTCCTGATCGAAGGATAAGGCCAAGTATATTTTGTACGTGTGAAGTTGATTTGACGGCTTCTGATAAAAACAGTAACACTCTATTTGATTTTGTGGCGTCACGGTTGTGAATGAGAGGATGTGTGAAAAGTCGGTGTGTTCTCTAATTCCTGTACGTGTGGCACTGCATGTGTCCACACATGTATGTGCTGTGCAGGTTGTGGCTGTAGTGTACATGTGCACATACCCCCGCAACACCGCACACACCTCATTGCACTGCTGTGCTTACACTCACAACACTGCACACAAGTCACAGCATTGCACTAACACTCACCACAACATTGGACACCCCCACAACACTGCACACAATTCACAACACTGCACACAATTCACAACACTGCACTAATACTCACCACAACATTGGACACCCCCACAACACTGCACACAACTCACAACACTGCACTAACACTCACCACAACATTGGACACCCACACAACACTGCACACAACTCACAACACTGCACTAATACTCACCACAACATTGGACACCCCACAACACTGAACTCGCCCCACACCACAGCACTGGCTACACTGCCACAAACCCCTGACCTCCAATGTGGCCATGTCCAGGTCGCACTCACCAAGAACCCCAAGAAGAGGCCGTCGGCGGACAAGCTGTTGCTGCACGTGTTCGTGTCGTCCGACCTGCCTCGCTCGCTAGTCATGGACCTGCTGCACAAGGCCCACAGCCCTCACACCGCCTACCCTGCTGAGGTCGAGGTACGCCTCTTGTCCCTTCTCTGGCCTCGTACTTGCATCGCCTTCTTAGTTTGGATGGTGCAGGGTGTCGCCGCTAGTCTCCTTCTCTCGCATCTAAATAAAGAGCGCCTATTGCGCATCTTTATTTCGCTTGGCAGCACAGGGCGTTGGGGTGTAAGCGTTGTCATAGGTTAGTCATTCATTCAATGCTTGCTGAATATAGTGCCATTTCTTTTCAATATGTGTGATGAATAGCGTTAGTTAATCATTCGTTATTTACTTTCACAGTGTTTTATACGTTGCGGGATTGCGTGATGCTTAGTGAATCCTTCATGATCATCATCCAGCTAGGGTAATATGCTTTGATTTTACTTTGAGGAATGGGAGTTGTACAACACCAAAACATTGAGTGCACTCAAGACAATAGACAAGTTAGTTTGTGTGCTCATTTCTACAGGGTAGGGAAAATAATTAAGCTATACTTGTTGGCTGTTAAATTCAAAGGAGTATTGACTGTGACCTACTACAATATTGACATCTCGGGCATCTTAACCCTTTACCGCCGTAGGGGTCTTAGTCGTTCTCTTCCGTAGGGGTCTTCCGTAATGCTGCGGTGAGTTTTTCGTTGGAAGTTGAGCGCAGCCTTATGCCTCGTGCACATAAGGCTGCAATGAGTTTGGCTGACGAGTTAAATGTAGCCTCACTGCCAAAATAGTTTCTTCCTTTAAGGGTTAATGCTGAAAATTTCTTTGACGGTGATTTGTGTGCGTGCAGATGGACGAAGAAGGAGCCGTGAGCAACGTGCCCCAGAGGATCACCTCGCGCACTCCTACACGCCGCAAGCACAGGACCAAGTCTGAGCTGCACAGTGAGTGAATCTGAGCCTCACAGCCGTGCTGTGCAGCTTACTGCCTCGCATAACTGCAGTGCTGTACCTAAATCTGAGCCTCACAGCTGTGCTGTGCAGCTTACTACCTCGCATAACTGCAATGCTGTTCCCAAATTAGTGCGCATGTGCCCCCATTGCCTCATGTGGCTATAGTTTCATACTTCAATTGGTGCGTCTATGCCACAGTTCCTCGTGTAGCTATTGCTTAATTGGTGGCTCTATACCCATTGCCTCTTGTGACTATAATTGGTGCCTCTTTACTCACTGCTTAATGTAGGTATACCTTAATTGGTGCCTCTATACCCACTGCCTAATGTAGGTATACCTTAATTGGTGCCTGTACACCCACTGCCTAATGTAGGTATACCTTAATTGGTACCTTTATACCCACTGCCTAATGTAGCTATACCTTAATTGGTGCCTCTATACCCACTGCCTCATGTAGCTATGCCTTAATTGGTACCTCTATACCTACTCATGTAGCCATACCTTAATTGGTGCTTCTATGCCCCGCTGTTCCGTGTAGCCATAATCCAGTACCTCAATTGTAAAACCTAGCCTCCTGAACCCCATCTCTTGGCCTCGGTATTTTCCCCTTGATTCAGTGCAACATTTGACCGAAATATTCATGGGGGAATATCGAGGTACTGCGGATGTTTCACAGAAATTTAGAATCGGGCTTTACTCTTGCACACGTCAGGACTTAGTGCACCACACGAGCCTCTATTGCTTCCCTCGAGCGAATACCGTTAGATTTCTACTCGTCTACTGTTCTCGGAGAAGAGAAAGACTCGATCCCGATGGAAAAAACTTGAGTAACTTATTAAGTTTTTGAGTCTTGAATATTGAGTGTTTTAGGTTAAAGGATCGATGATATTATCTTAGGGAAGACCCAAAGGTAAATATTTTTGTTTTTTTTTAGCTGAAAGACTTCTACCTGATCAGATTTTCGTTAGTGTATTTTTATTCGTTCGCTGTACCTATGTAAAAATTTTGTTCTAGGTTTTATGGCTTAGTGATCTGAGTCGGGCAGTTATTTGACAAACCCTGGTTTCTGTTTAGTGCCGGTGCCAACGTTGAAAATTCGCTTACTCTCAATTTTTTCCCCATAGCTGTAATGTTTATTTATATTATGTGCATTATGGATGTCAACTTAATTCGTAATAGATTCGCGTACTAGTAGAACTCGTAATAAAATCTCCTAATAGATTCATATTATGTGCATTACGGATGCCAATTTAATTTGTAATAGATTCTTGTAATAGTGGAACTCGTAATAGATTCATATTATATGCATCATGGATGCTAATTGAGTTTGTATTAGATCCTCGTAACAGTAGAACTCGTAACAGAATCTTAAGCTTCAGACGAGCGCACATGTTCTAGGTGCAGTTGAGATGGTAGGTGGCGTTAGTTTAGCGTTGCCTGACGTGTAGCTGTGTGTGTGTGCAGTGGAGTCCGTCAACTTCGAGGCGCCGCTGGTGACGGAGCTGCGCGCCGAGAGCGATGGGCTGCACCGACACTGGCATCAGGTGAGTACGCCTTGCCGCGCCCTCATCAGCGTCATTATTATGGGTTGGGTTGTTTAGGCACGCGTCCACATCATTATTGTGGGTTGGGTTGTTTAGGCACGCGTCCACATCATTATTATTAGGGGATTTGGCCCCAATGAACGTGTCTGATGTTGTGCGATACTGTCTTGTGTTGTGTGACTCTGTCTTGTATGGTGAGACATATCTTTGAACATTCACATATTAAGACGTTTCGGAGTAAATCCCATCATCTGCTATAGTAAACAATTACATGAATGAGAAACGTACATGAGCAAAAAAATTATATGAGCTGGAATACAGATTCATAAGGAATTCTATGAATTGAACTATGCTTTGCGTAAGTTTAGATTCAAAGTCTATTTTGTGTCCAGTGTCACTTTAATGACGCATTTAGAGGTGTGAATGTTTGGAAAAACATTCATTTGTTCCAATTCTTCATCAACGTTGATTGAATTAAAGTATTTTTAAAAGTAATGCTCATTTTCTTCCAGGACTCGAATAATTCTGAGATGGAGCCCACGGACATGGCAACGATTTTCAACAACTCCAATCCGGACGCCGAGGTCAAAACCAAGTGAGTTCGCCGTGCACTCCGCGTTGTCATTTTGTGGCGTAATTTTCTGTATTGGTCGTGTCTTAAATTGGCTGTACTCGACGTGTGTGCTCCTGAAGTATGGTCTCAATGTACCCATCCTTTCATGTCTCTGGGGAATGTCATAAAACTTGAAAAATGGAGTCAATTTTTTTTCTACTTTTTTATGTTGGTGCTTCTGTTGTTAGGCAGACTTCATAAGTTGGAATAATTTTTCTTTACGTGCTTGTGGTTTAAAATAAGCTTTCTCCATCTTCACCTGGAAAGTGTTAACATGCGTAGCGTTTAAGCATGAAATTGTCACCTCATCCCGTGACTTTCCAATCAAGTGTGATCATTCAGGTACCTCCATTGGGTAACTCCACATCGTGTGCTGAATATGGGAAGCAGTGGTTGTAAATTTTTATGTAGTTTTTTTTCGCGTGTACTGTGACTTTTATTAAATTAGCTTGAATGCATTTCTTCCATAAATGTTTTATCCGAGTCACGTGTATTCGGTATACTGGCACGTGTATTGGAAGGAGACGCCGGCCTACAGCTCGTCTGGCATAGCTCAATAGGCGAAGCATCAGTTCTACTGATGAGTTGTGGCGCAATCTGCTGCTCCTTCTCTAGCTTCCTGAAGGAGAACTTTAGCATTTTTTCGTGCCTTCTGATTCGTGGGTGTTCTGTTCCCTATTAAATAACAAACCTTGTTAACAACCCTGTAGACGTAGTAAATTTTTCATCTATGTGGGTTTCGTCTGGTTTCAACCGTGGTAGCATGCCCTAAAACCTCTTATAATTCCCGTTCCAAATACTAAATGAACTTACAAAAATTTTGTCGAGCTGACCTTTCTAACTGATGGCGGTCATCGTCATTGATTTGTCCAAAATTTACTTTTGTTTGAGCTATTATATCTTTATTTAGCGATGATGTGTTTGCTTAATGTGGGAAAGATGTTGACAGCATCCAAGTAAAAAGAGACGTGTGTCTGTGATGTGTTGGAGTATGTACTCTTGGGTTGAAATTGTTCGGTGTTTTTTTCTGTCTTGGGTACTATATGTATTTCTTCTTTTTGTTTTGGTGATATTTGCTTCGTGTTGTCTTGTGAGAATTTGTTTGCTCGCTTCTGATAGCGAGCGTACTGGCTGTCGAGAGCTACTGAGGCTTCGTGCGAGTCTTGCAAAAGGTTGCCAAAGCTACTGAGTGTCCGTACAAGCTTTGCAATTGGCTCTTAAGATCTACTAAGTCTCAGTGCGAGCTTAGCAATTCGCTGTTAAGAGCTGCTGCGGCTCCATGTAAACCTTGCAGCGGGCTGTTAGGAGCTGCTGCGGCTCCATGCAAACCTTGCAGCTGGGCTGCCACATGCTCCTAAGATACCCAAGATACAAGCATTGAAATTTGGGTCATGACACTAATTCTTGTGGTCATGCAGTTCAGCTTGCAGTTCACGCTCTCTGCAGTCGGTAATCTCTTCTAATGACCAGTTTTGTACGAGAGATGGATTTCTCTAGCGCCTAGACTCTAGTTTACTGAGCAGGGGCTGAAAATGTGACTCAATGTAATTGTTATAAGCCCAAGCAGTCTAATATTTGCTATATACGAGTAATCAGAACGCAATTTCCTTGGTTGATATGTTAACCCGTTGTGTAGAAACACTTCTCCCTATTTTTCTAGACCCCAAAAATGTTCATCTTAACAAGCTATCGATGTTAAGTTTTTTGTATCTCCTCTGCTCGATTAGTGCGGCTTGATTCATTACTCTAAAATTTGATGAACAGAGACTAATACAACCCAAACTTGAAAATGGAAGGAACTATTGAATAATTATGAGGTAAACATAAGGTGTAGTTGTAATGTAGTGCGAGTCTGCCGCGAGCGGCGTGTCCCCTCCCCCCCCCATGTGCTCTACCTGAACCCTGAGGCCATCCTATGGACGTGGCCAGCTCGTCCAATGAGCGGACACTTATGCTTGGTCCCATACCTATGTGATTATCAATAGTTTTTTGGAAGCGCACTATGTTTTGCTGACTTCACGGGGTATGTTTGGTAATTTACTTAGTGGTTTGTGCGTCGGTATTCTTTCCGATAATTGTTTTAGTACTCATGGACTTCTCTGTAAGAAAAATTTACTACCCATTTCTACGGGACTCAAGGCTTGAATATAAGCATCATGTAGGTGCATGTTAGGGTATTGGTCATAAATATCCACGGTCAGTTGGTGTCGCCATTTCTTTATGGTATCGGGACCATCATCGGTATTGGTGGCCCTGTTTTGTGTGTAGCTTGGTTTCCTCAGCTGAGTCGACCAGAGCTGTGCTTACGAAGCGTAGCTAAAATTGCCTGCCAATGAATACCTGCTTGTGTGACTCGGCTTCTTGTGTTGACGTTGTGATGTCTTAAAATCAGAAATGAGGAAAAGTTGCTCGGTTTTTCGTACGTTCCATTAATTCAACAAAGCTCAAACACGATATAAATGCTGCAGGTCAGTTGGTACGCTCATCTTTTGAGTTTTGAGTGCCAATTCCGTTTATTCCATCCATCACCTATATGGGGATGATGTGTTTTTAAATCCTGAGATCCAAAGATCTTATTGTGAAATACGTACAAAGTAGGAGGAGTCTCTCGTGGTCTCACTTCCGAAGATTGCCTTCCGGATTATGAGGGAAAACGTTAAACTGCTTTATTTGTACAAGATCTTGCTCGTGAAGTAATACCTGACTGTTGTATGGAACGTTTAATTGATATTGAAGCTAGCCCATGGTGTGCAAAGTGGTTAGCCTGTCTTGTGATTGCGCGCCTGTCT
>VOMN01130196.1:0-20211 GCA_014899125.1 Orchestia grillus | reverse complement strand
AATGAAAATAGAGATAGAACTCATGCAAAGAATCAACTGGGACAGACAGGAGTCCTCTTCATAGCGTCAGCAGAGCTGCCAGGGCGTCCGTCAAGTGCCTCAAGCCAGGAAACGCAAGGCTTCTTTGGTCGAGAGTGCCAATGCAAGGGCGCAGCTCTGCATAGTCCCTCCCTGAGCCACTCAGCTAGTGAAATTGATCTCCTGTCTAGACGGATTTTGCCCCACCCCCTTACAAGCGGACATGTCGAGCCGTCTGAATTAGTTTAAGCCGACAAGTCACACCCAGAAGCATCTGTGGGGATTTTTTCCCCCACACTGTGTGATTTCGCACACAATTTTATGCGTGAGACAACTATCGACGAATTTGATTAGTTCTTGGTTGTATAACCTCTTATCACCTCGTACGTTGATACTGATGTTTAAAATCACTATTTTAAGTTCTGAAGTCGCGAGGTTGCAGGCTCGTACCAAGTATACGTTATAATTTTAATCAATGTTGCAGTAAATTTATTTGTTAGATGTTGACAAAACATAGAAGTTAGTACATAAACGCAAAATATCCACGGTATGAGCTTGAAAGATTTACATTTAAAACATCAGTTTCATCATCAGCGATAGTTAGTGTCGTTGTTCCCCACCATCGTAATTGTTAATGTTAATATGAATTCAAATTACAATTTTCCTTGTCGAAGTGGTTCCACATAAAGTGAAAGCACTTGTAATCCTGACATAATCAACAAAGACGCACAAGAGCGTAAGAGGAAAGAGCTAATTATAGCAATGAAACACAGCTAAATAGCAGCAGAGCTGAAAGTAGTAAATTACGACATGACGTACCGGTGCGCCATGTGGCACCGAGCTCATTAAGCTTAACTCATTGATAACATTCCCTCATTTCTTGGTTTCCTGAAAACCGTGGCAAAATTACTTCTACGATGAAAATCTTTAGATGAAGTCGAGAAATCATTTGTTACGAACAAATTATCGGTCGCGTTCGACCAAACTTCTCGTCATTCCGGGAGTGCAGAGCAATGTGATCGAGTAACTGCCTCCTGATACTGATGCCTTTTCGGCCGCGGCCATGGTGCTATTATACGCTCGGGTAAATTATTGGCCTCCTGGGGGTGCTTTCCACGAAATTTTGGCAGCAGCTTGGCCAAATAAAATTTCGAAGGGCTTGGTCTGTGTGGGCTAAAAATCATGCTCTTACTCGAAGTGCAAAATTTTGCACCCTCAAATTTTACGTGTACTTACAAATAGTTTGTCTTTAACTACTCGTTTGTAGTCAGAGCTCGTATATCAACACCATTCTTTATTTATTGGGTTTAAATTGTTCTCGACGAGTTCCCAATTTTTACCATGGGCTAGTCTAAGGCTGCAGAAACGGTAACTTTTTCTGTTCGATGAATGAATCGGGTAAATAATTTTCCCCAAATGTGCAAGAAAACCTGGTACTTCAGTTTTGAATTGCTTTTCCGACATAATGCCAGCATTGTTCGCTAGCATAGGATAAACTTTTTGAAGCAAGACCAGTGCTTGTCCTGGAAGACGTGGAGAATAATACCCTCAATTTGGTCTTGAAGTTTCGTTGCTTGTTCAAAACTATTATGACTGTTTGCAGTAAAAAAGAAACACTATTCCCACATTTTTCCTTCTAATAAAATTTGAGGGGTACTTTTAGGGTTAAGAAACCGATGAGGGGCGAGGGAGTAGCGTGTCAGAGCAGTCTAAGTCAGGTAGAAATTATGAGTGAATAAAGGTTACGGATTCTCTGAATATTTCCCTCCTGATACTTCAATAGAATGATGTATATAAGAATTTGATTTGGATGTGAAGAAAGTATATAGAAAAATTATGAAAACTTTATTCCCAAGAGGCCATAGGAAAAGCCATGAGCAGTAAGGTTAATTTAGTTGGGTTTGTCTACCCTATGCTTTGGCGACTGACATACCCAGAGGAACACTGTTAGGTTACCTCAGCTCCTGCTAGGCCTCCGGAATTTCTGTGTCTCGTGCCCACTTTACTTCTTTACGTTTTCATTTCTTCTTTGTTAATTTTCTTATGTTTTCTTACGCTTTATTCTTATCTCGTTGTTTCTCTGCAGAGGGAACCCTGTGTGGGATATATTCGATGATCTCTGAAGTTCATGCCAAATGGTCCCTTCTGTTTGCTCTCTTTGGGTCAATTTTCATATGTATAGGAAGCTTTAAACTAAGCAAATTTTAACCAATCTAATCTCAAAACTTCACGTTAAAAGTGGCTCTAATCTCGTATATAAAGTTGAACTGAGATTTCAAGAGTTTGGAAAGACTTGGCTGACTTTAGGAAAACATAAACTTTCCAAAGTGCATGAAAATGTACATTCATGCGAGTAGGTTGTAGAATGTGTCTTCGTGTCGTTCTTTTATCATTATATCAACAGCAAGACATGAAAAACCTTTGAAGCGTTTTACTATTCGCACTTTTCTCCTCGTCGAAAATATTTCCCAACATAATAAAATTTGTCGCGCGTGTTCCCTATTCTTCTAGTCAGTGATTTCTAAATCAATGTGCCAACTGTGTTTCATAACCTCCATAGCTTCATAGGCTATGTGCATACATAGCCTCCGATAGAGCACCTAGACACACACTCTGGGACTCGGATAGATTAAAACCCCTACATGCAGGAATTTCACTCCTTTGCGAGGTTTCAGTTGACAATACCTAATATACATGCGTCAGCATGGCCTGGCTCGCACCAGCTGCCGACGTCCTCTGAATAATCCTGCCGTGGACTCCACCAGCTGCAGATGTGTGCTAACCAGATCATCCTTGATGAAACGTATTCGCTTGATGAATTTTACCGTGCTCAACTGTTGTTTCAATCTCCGTTGAAATCCCCAGACGACGAACGTATCGTGGATGCTGCGTTTTGATTTCATCTTCTGTACGAAAATGTTCTCTCGATGAAACATGCTTCACAATTGCTGGGGCAATCAGTGTGTCACCTGCGAGGGAGTTTTTGTGATGAATCACATATCTCTCACGGTATTTCGATTGTGAGTTTAGTGGGAAGTGGATGTCTCTTTCTCAGAAAAGCTCATTTAGTTTGAGGGAAAATAAATTTCTTGCTCGATCAACTGTCTTGCACGGTTGCTGCCACGGAGTTTACCTAAAATTCACCTATACATAAATATGCACATGCACTCAAATATATTTACACGAATATAAAAATACGTATCCACCGACATGCACACATCTCCCGCAAAATCTCGCTTGTTAGGGGAGCATTTTCAGATAAATTAAATACTTGACTTTGCCATTTGTTACACAATATACACACTTGCTTGATACGAAAGTAAGTCAACCGTGCTCCCGAAATTTCGACATATTGACCTATCCCTCTCAACTTTAACTTGAATGTTCATTTCTGAAAATGTTTACGTGATCAATAATTTGATTTTAGGGCTACGTAATAGGAATTTCTGGCATGCTGACAGCCCTAATGAGATATAGTCTGAAACATGACTATATAAGCTCCATTTCGCTAAAACGTTTTGTTTGTGCCCGGCATCACTAATTCATGAATTTGTGTCCGGCATTAATAATTCATGAATTTGTGTCCGGCATCACTAATTCACGAATTTGTGCCCGGCATCACTAATTCATGAATTTGTGCCCGGCATCACTAATTCACGAATTTGTACCTGGCATCAATAGTTCTTGAATTTGTGCCCGGCATCACAAATTCACGAAATTATGCCCAGCATCACTAATTCACGAACTTGTGCCCGGCAACACTAATTCACGAATTTGTGCCGGCATTTCTAATTCCCGAATGTGTTCCTCTCATCATTAATTCACAAAATTGTGCTCGGCGTCAAAAAAACGTCAAATCGCGCCAGATTTCAAAGTAATCCTTCACAGCTCCAATTTTTTTACATTGCGCACAAAAACCATTCTTCGATAATTTAACAGGGCAACTTTACATCTCCTCCGATTGGGAAACTCCACCAGATTTGAAACCAATTGCATTCAATGGTTAAATTGCTACAATTCTCAGCAGTCTTCCCTGAAAAAACTTAGTAATCCTTTTAGCCCTGGATTAAGACTTTGACTCCGGAGTGGGTCATATTTGGTACACGCGATCATCTAACCTAACCTAATGTAACCAAAGCACTATCATGTATAAATACAAATATTTGAGTTTTCGTCAAATTTGTGTTCAGCAATCGAATAAGCTAGTTCTGATTAGAAAGAAAATTAATAGAATAACCGAATTTGTGAAACCAAAATCCTTCATTTTTAAATTCACAGTAGAGATATTTGTCGGCATGTAATTTTACCTGTGTGGAGAATCATACCTAGGAATACCCTGGGAATTAGGTCGCTTAACGATCATTTCTTTACTCGGGCCTCGAAATGAGATTCAAGAAATCACCACGAATATCAGGACAGATTCTTTCAATGTTTACGTGCCTTGAAGTGTAAATCCTCAATTACAGCTAGGGCGTAGTCCAACAATGGGACTAAAATCCAGAATCTTTAGCTCTTTCACTTACACCAGCGTTTAGTGAAATACGACTGTCATCACATGAATGTCTTTACGAGTTCATATGTATGTTCAATACGATGCTTTAATGATCGTTTCACATGGAGCTTGGTAGTCTATATATTTTTCATTTCATTGAGATGCTGCAGGGTAACCTGAACCTGTACACCTCACTAACCTGTGAACATCAGCGCCTACACGTCTTGCCGGAACAGTTAATCTTTACTCCTCCCCATCTCTCTCTCTATAAATTTTTACTCTTCACCTCCGTGCTTCTTAATCCTTCACCTCGTTCCTCCGTCGAATCTTTACGCCTCTTCCCTCACCCACAATTTCCTTGACAAATCTTTACCCTTATTCCTTTACCTAAACCTTTACGCCCTCCCCTCACCCATCATAATTTTTGCCTCTTCACCCACAGAAAAAAAAATTCTTTTTAATCCTGTTTTTCACCCTAGAGTATGTGAGTGTAATGTTCTATAATTGTGAGTACATATGAACTTTCGAATTAAACCCACCATGAGTCAACAAATGTGGATCACTTGGATACTCAAACCTAGGTTGAACTCGATCTAGGCTCCACGGAAAATATTTTAGCAACGTAGAGTTTGAGTTTGACTTGGCCGAGTGGTTTTCTGTGGCCAAGTTCCGTGAGCGAAATAAGCATCTTCAAGACAACTTATCTTAAACGAGCGTCCTTACTCCTGCAACCAGGAAGATTGCCTGTGTGTTCAATTCTAATGTCGTTTTTTCCAAAGGCGTGACTAGATACTATTCATACTTTTGCCAGGAAAGCTAGAAACTGCATCGCAGATGCTGAAATTAAATAACGATTTCGAAATCAGTGCCATGAAATTTCTATTCTATGCGAGAACAAGATATAATTTTCCGCTGAGTCATGATTGTTGCAGGGTTCATTCATTTATTAGTGACGACAGGAATAGTCTCGGGAACATGACCGGAGCTGTTGAGACACTTCTAAAGGGCCTCTCGTCCGGCACTCCATTTAACACATTCAATGACGCCCGCTCCTGCGCTGCTGGACGCTGGAGCACTGCTGCTCTGTCTAGATTTGCCTAGGTGCTCGATTTGATGGTTCGTGTGAGTGAAATTTTCTGAAATAGTATATGTTTTCTAGCGCCACATGCCGAACTATGCTTAGAATAACATGTCCGCCTCATCGCCATGATGGAAGAAATGGGGTCAAGTTTTTCTCGAATAACAATTGATGTTCAAATCTTCATAAATTTTCCATTGAGACCTGCCTATTTCTTCACACTTGCTGACAGTTAATCCATATTGCTGTCAGTCTATCCATATTGCTGACGGTGTATCCATCTTGCTGACGGTGTATCCATGTTGCTGACAGTTTATCCATCTTGCTGACAGTTTATTCATCTTGCTGACGGTCTATCCATCTTGCTGGCGGTCTATCCATCTTGCTGGTGGTCTATCCACATTGCTGGCGGTCTATCCATCTTGCTGGTGGTCTATCCATCTTGCTGGCGGTCTATCCATATTGCTGGGGGTCTATCCATATTGCTGGTGGTCTATCCATATTGCTGGCGGTCTATCTCAGTGTGCCACAGGCGAAATATTTAGGGAATACATTCGGTGAACTTTCGATGTGCCACCCGCGAGCAAAGCCGAAAATTTTTCGAGTTCACTGAATTCCGCAACTTTCAAACCGAGTCACCGTCTGGGTTTCCGTAGAGTAATCCGATTACGAAAGTGGGGAAACAGCTAGGGTGTCGTTGGTGTTATTTGTGACGTTCTTATACAGCCTTGCAAGAAAATGACTGGCAAAATTGTTCTTGTTCAAAAGTAAATACGACAGTCGATTATTTCTTGAATGAAGTTGTAAACACTGTCGAGAAAAAGCCCGGTGCTCGGTGTTCAAATTTCGAGTGTGTATTAATTCAAATACATTGCTTCACATTTACGGAGGCATTACGTTTTTTTCGGAATTCTAAAAAGGGAAGTGTCACTCTTTGAATTGGTATCCAGCAAAGATCCATTTCCAAAATCCGCAACAAATTGTGAGAAAAAATTAAACCAATTGAATAATGTAACAATGTTTCGATCTCTCATACAAACTTTAGTTTTGGGTGTAAACTTTTCAGAGACCAGATTAAAAACTAAAAACGAAAATACTCCTTCAGCAATTGGAAAAGAAGATATCCTAAATTTAGGTTTGGACGAAATTCTAACGGAGAGAACGCACGAGTCTTCTTCACAAACTGCATCGTCAAATTTCGGCAAAAAAGATAAAAAGTTATGAGAATCCGATTGAGTTTTTTCAAGAAGCCACAACCTGACCAAGCAATGCCTCGATTGGAAGTACAGACTGCATCGGTACGGAGAATGAATCGCTCCTGAGAGCCCAGAACAAAAAGGCAATCAATGGTATCTTGGATGCAAATTTGCAGTGGTAGAGGGAATTGGTTTCTTCTTTCTGAAGGCTAACTTATCGCTTATGTACACAAATTTTCCCTCGCAGAAAGGAACAGGCTGAGCAGAATACAAATAGACCTCTAAACTAAAAGAGATTAACATCTCACCAGTGGATCCGAGGCAGTGCTCTGTGTACCTGAGAGTTATCCACAATACTTGTACGAGCTTCCACGATTGTTCTGCCACGTTTGCTACTCCCAAACTACCACTCGTTTATTTGGTACGTATCAGAAGCAATTTTGTCGATTTAATAGGCTATATATAGTAATAGGTGAATATACTGACAAACTAGTGAACGCGCCCTAACCAAGCAAGCAACACGGGGCTATTATTATTATTAGCTGGGATATTTAGTCTCCATTGCATACCCCGCCATATTCTGTTGCGCTCGGGGATTTTTAGAAGCTCACGTCTTCCAGAGAGCTCGGTTTCAGAGAGAAGCATCTGTATTTCGGGTGCTGCAACAATCAGACTAAGGTACTTAATTCCGGAAAAAAATTGATGTTTTGGCGATTACACAGTCCAGAATTTCAGTATACTCCGATAAATTTTTTGAGGCGGAGCTTTCGGCAAAATATGCTCTTGCCGTCATCAGAGCAATGTATTTTGAATAACACCAATGAAGCAGTTGCACACTGTATTTTAAATACCGAAAATAGATACATACATAAATTATTTCGCCAATAGGGTTATTTAGAAATAGAAAATTGGGAACAGGGAAGGGTGAGCTCAGGCGAAATGTTTTAAACTGTTGGCAAACTTTACTGTGACACATCAATGTGTCTGTTAATTTCTTTATTTTGATGCATTACGGAGTACAAGACTTCCACCATTTTGAAAGGAGAATAATTTTTACCTTTTTGTGTTGCTTCTGCATTTTCGCAATCGAAAACATGATTAATGGAGCTGGAATATTACCACACTAAGGAAAGACTATATCCACATCTTACATTTTGCGTGCGTTTATGAATCCTTATTTTTAAAGTTCGAACAGTTCCTCCAACATAGCACGCTGCGCAATCTCCGCCATTTAGCCCATAAACGATTTTTTTTATTTGACAAAGTTGTGTCAATTCTTCAGTTGACACAAGTTTCTTTTGAGGTGTGCAGCCTTGTAAGTGAGGTGTGCAGCCTGGTGTGTGAGGTGTGCAGCCTGGTAAGTGGGGTGTGCAGCCTTGTAAGTGAGGTATGCAGCCTGGTAAGTGAGGTGTGCAGCCTTGTAAGTGGGGTGTGCAGCCTGGTGAGTGAGGTGTGCAGCCTGGTGAGTGAGGTGTGCAGCCTGGTGAGTGAGGTGTGCAGCCTTGAAGCATTGTGTCATCTGAATAAACACGTTTTTCCTTATTTTCTTATAATTCATGGCATCTTATCGATTCTATGAGTGTGAACAAACTAGAAGTTAGTGTTTAAAGAAACATCATCCAGCATTAAGAGGCTGCTACTTGACACTTCTTGGAATGGAGCTGCGTTACTGTGATGGCCTGTTTGAGGATCATTCTAGGAGGTACTGTTCCCAGCATGCTAGCTCTGCCATCCACAATTGCGGGGCACNCAGTCCACAATTGCGGGGCACTTGTAGTCCGCCAGTCCACAATTGAGGGCACTTGTAAACCGCCAGTCCACAATTGCGGGGACTTGTAGTCCGCCAGTCCACAATTGCGGGGCGTTTGTTGTTCAACTCTGGGTCTGGGAAAACTACAACTGATTCTGACCTGTATTGTTCTAATATCGTTATTTTCAATTCACATTCACCATTGCAGCATTTTACCTCTATTTGTCAGCACATTCATGCTGAGCACATGCGCTCGGTGAAACGCTGGTGTGTGTATCATGCTTGATCAAGATTTTTATTTTCCCTTTCTTTAGTTATAGTTTGAAATAACTTATAACTTGAAATAATATACGAATATATATCATAATTACTTGATAACGATAAATTAATAACTTTACATGATAACCTCTTTTTCATAACTTAATAATCATGATAAATAAAACACGAAAATTTCGTTTTTCATCTTCTGTCGATGAACACGATTTGCATCGAAAATTGGCGCGAAACAATACATGGATATTTTGTCTGCTGTCTTTGAACGGCTTACGGGAATAGCTGCGCATATTATCGAAATTCGAACGAGTTTCATTCCCCTCACTGTCGCTGGGACAGAGAAGCAGAGCTGCTATATTCTCCACAGAAGTTGACGTCAGCCGGCAAAATTGAGTCGACATATTCAAGACACCTGCAGCGTAGATTGAGACTTGTCTCGCCTCCACCATTC
The DNA here is from genome assembly GCA_014899125.1 of Orchestia grillus. NCBI lineage: Eukaryota > Metazoa > Arthropoda > Malacostraca > Amphipoda > Talitridae > Orchestia > Orchestia grillus. The sequence goes on along the minus strand of VOMN01130196.1, from coordinate 10,953 downwards.
AAAAGGAAGCATCGTCGGTTAAAAACGCAAGTCTACAGACACGACCACTGGCTCAAGTTGTGCTTGCAAGAAATCGGTTGCATGCAAGATATCGCTGAGAACATGGATTGCGTCGAGGAATGCTTTCGTTAACGCTTTGACAGCGCCTGGTGTCGTGATGTTTGATGATGGTTTGTTGAGCCGAGCGCAGGCTCAACTCGGGAGAATAACGGCAAGCTCAGATTACGTGCTGTAGACGGCGAGGTGAAACTAACGTGACAAATTCATGTGGGTTTTCTTTAATTAAAACAGTGAGCTGATGACATGCAGACATGCCTTAGAACTTTTTATTATAGAGGCTACAATGCGTCGCTCTCAATGTAGGAGTCCGACGCAATAATCCTCCTTCATTTTCGGAGTAAATCCGTCAAGAGCCATGGCAGCTCGATGGCTTATTCGACCTTTGCCTTGGATTTCGACTCTATTGAGGCACGTGAAATGGCTGCTCTTCCTTCATTTGGCCGATGCCTGTGATGAGGACTTCCAGCTGGATGCGTGCAAGTAAACTGAGGTGCACAAATGCAAATCGAAAAAATACCTCAAACTAACCTATATGAGTTCAGTTCATCAATGTTTAAGAATTCCTAATAAAAATAAGTCGCATGAATATCTTCAACCATTACATAATTATTGAAGATATTGCGAAGCATATCTTTTATATTAGCACACCGATTAGCATGGAAAGTTCGACATAATTGGTCGTAACTTCCCATTCGAGGTGTTCAAAATGCGTAAATTCTCCTCAAAATGTTTAAATGGTCTTCAAAATGCACAAATGATCCACGAAATAGGTATACGATCCTCCAAATGCGTAAACGGTCATCAAAATGTCCAAATGGACCTCAAAATGCGCAAATGGTCGTTTAAATGCGCAAATGAGCCTTAAAATGCGCGAATAATCGTCAAAACGTTCAGTCGTCCTCAAAATGCGTAAATGGTCGTCAAAACGTGCAATGGTCCTTAAAACGAGTAAATGCTGGTCAAAATAAAATTCTCTGAAACATACTCATCGATTAGCTCGCAACGTACAATTTCTCCGAATTGGATCAATCGATGCTGAAAGTTATCGCTCTTTCTAGCTCAGTATCAAAAACGTCAACTTTAGCGTGCTGTGCAAAATCATCAGAATGATGATACGAAGCAGTCAAAATGTGATGCACCTTTTACTACAAAATATCATGGAATATGTTATTATAGGAAAATAAAGTCATCAATGCAAATTTAATGTTCAAAATATAGTTCATTACATCAATTTGGAAAAAATCATCGCTCCAATTTCATAAAACTTGAGATAAATATGTAATCGAAATGAACAGACGAGCAACAAAATCCTAGTTATTTATACCGTTATTTAATTTATGTTGTGGACATTGTTTAAATTAAGAGGTGAAACGTGAGTTGGGGCTCTTGCACCATCAACATGGCTGCTACATCCGTGACATCATTAAAAGTATGAAAACTGATAGTGAAATACTGAAGATAAACTTTCGGTTGGTGATATTGCAAAGACTAGAAAACTCTAAAAATGTTGTTCATGGTGTTTGACGGACTTTAAGTATTCAATAGGCTCCCGTAGACTCGATGAAATCAATATGTTTTGTAGAGTACTTTCCACTAAGCCTCTCATATCCGAGAAGCATAGAAAATCTGGGTTGAAATTTGCAACCGAACACGTCACGTGGACTGAAGAACAGTGGGAATGTGTTAATTTCATCGATGAGTCCAATTATATTTTGTTTGGCTCTGATATGAGGTGGTTCGTTCGACGCAGTCTTTAGGAACAACATCCTCCTCAGCGCACTAAAAGCAGCGGTAAGTTCGGAGGAGGGAGCAGCGTGGTCTATAGCATGCTGTCTGCCACTAGTACAGGACCTCTCGCAACCTAACACGGAGAAGCAAATGCTTCAGTCTATAAGGAGTTACTCATGAGCCCAGTTTAACTGAGCCTGAAAACCGCAATTGCTCAGCCAATTTTCCTATGCAGGATACTGAACACAGAAAAATCCTTTATGACATCTCTTCCTGAGGATAATATCACTGTAATGGAATAGCCTTATGCAGACCGCAGGCCTGAGCCACATTGAGAATGTGGGGAAGATTTTAAATCAAATATCTCCGCCAAAGGTTCCAAAATATATAAATAAACTGTTGAAGAATTTGAAAATGGAATGGCGGAAAAAATTCGGCAATGAGTGCAAAACTTTAATTCACTCCTGATACAAAAATGTTTTGCTACGACTGAAAGTAACAAATAACATACCGAGTACTAATAAACACGTATGCTATTTTTCATTTTGATATGCTAAGCATTTCCAAAAAAATTAATAGGATTTTGTTTATCGTTCTTATCATTTTGATCATCTATTTTTCACAAGAATTATAGAATTAGCAGAATGACGTCTTTCAAAATTGATTGAACGAACTCTATATTTTGGGCATATTTAATTCACATATGTGACTTTTTCCTCATAATTACATTTTCCGTTATGTTTTGCAGTGAAAGTTGTATCAGTTGTCGACTTTTTCTTATAAAGGTTCTGATATTTTTGTTCAGTTCTGTATGTTAAAATATATTATTTAGCTAAGATCTTTTTAATCGAAGAGGACTCCGTAGTGAGGACTCCGATTGATAAACAATCTAAAAACACAAAAATTACATTTTTATTCCAGAACTTCATCATTCTTTACTTCTTAACTTTCTATGTTTTGATGAAGCAATAACTTTTCCAGGCGTTAAAACTTTGCCACATTCACGAAGGACAAAGAATATAAATCTGAGAACAGTAGCGATAGATCTGTTCCGGCAAACAGCCGCTTTACAGTCGTCCTCCTCATAGACGGTAGCAACTATACAGGGTGTCTGAAAAAAGGTTAACCTAGTTTCAAATAATTATAACTCAAAAAGTATTAAAGTTACAAAAATTTAAAAAGTTGCACATTTTTCATCAAATAATTTAACACCTATGTGGAGAAATTTAAGGAAAATAAATTTGAGATTATTTTTTTTATTATCTTTAAAAACTAACACCGAAAATCTGATTGCGCAAGCTAGTTTAAATACTAATTTCACAATTACACTGCGCACTCCACAGATTACTTTTGTTGTATCATAGATACGATTTCGTACTAAATTACTACGACAGCGTCATTGTGGAATTGTTATTCTTTTTATACTTCAATGAGCCCTCAAGATGCAACTGACGAAAGAAAAAAGAACATTCATCATTGTAAAGTATTTGGAGACTGAAAGTTTTCAACAGGTACATGACTCATTTCTAGAGCGCTTCCATGAAGGACCTTCTCCATCAAAGGTGAGCGTGTGGAAAAAAGTCAAGACGAATAAAACTGAAGAAACAAGCTTAAATCTCAACAAAGGTCGATCAGGGTGAAAAAGAACTGAAAGAACACCAGAAAATGTTTAAATTGTTCAAGAAGTACTCAGATAAAATCCTGACATTTCTGCAGGAAAGAATGGAGTGAACATAAATAAAGCCACATTCAAAAGAATAGTAATATTTTAATCAAACTGTTATCCATACAAGATGCACGTGATAAATTAACTCCTACACTTCAATAGCTTTTGAATTTTGGCTATTTGAAATTGGGTAACTTTTTTTGAGACACCCTGTTGAGCAAGCATCAAATAGTACAGAAAATATTTGCGACTCAAAGAAGCCAAAGGAGGTGTTGTTAAAATCATATAAGAAGATAGAGCGGACGTTAGTTGGAGCTGAGCTAGCGTTCTATGCCGGAAACGACCATGTCTGTGCTTTTTACTACAGAAGAGTAATCCAAGAAGTGAATTGCATTGCATTACTGTACATAAACCTGCAGAATTCTAGGGCTCCACTGGATATCTTTGGAAGGCAGTGAATTTTCTAGCTGGTAGATTATTTTATTCGAACCCTTTCTCAAAAACCGAAAACAAATAGGAATTCAAGTAACAGTTTATTAGTAGCGTCGTTAAATTTTAGTAGTCATGCAGAAGCAAACTGCTGGCCGACGCCCAGTTATTTCACAAAAAATTGCGCGATAAACATTGACCAAGCGAAACTAAACACAATAACGGTCGACCGACAATCGCACCATTGGTTAGAAATTGCCCATGGAGGAATAGAACAGCCGTTATTTGGTGGCCCAGGAAGTACGTAGCCCAGTGTTGGTAAGCCTTTTATTACATGAAAATGCCTACATATACGTGTATAAAGTGTAATCTGTTCTGAAGGAAACAGACACGTGAATGCTAAAATTATTCAACTTAAGCAATTATGATATGAGCCAACATCCGTATGAAAGAATGAATAATACGACTGTTAGAGCTGCTAGACACTGAATTTAAAAATATAAAGTTATCGACAGTAAAGTTTTGGTGTCGAGGAATTCGTCGGTCGAAGTCAACAAGTTGGTGCAGTCCTTCATTCCTTGGGTCTATCTTATAAAGAGTATGTATCAAGTTGGTCAGCGTAACTTACCTTAGCGAATCGAAACGATCGACAACTTTACAATTTTTTGTCACTTTCGTCTACCTTGATCATTTTTTAAAGCGTTAGCGTTATGTGAACGTTTATATTTCTTCAGTGCCGTTTGAGTGTAATAATATGCTAAAGGTTGAATTCAGGTGTGTTTAAGATTTTCATTTTATAAGCCTGCGTTTTAAACGCTTATTATACATCAGGTACTTTGCTCTTACACCTTCCATCTTCGATATTTTTTATTTTTGCATGTTGGGAAAAGGCTTACTTGCTTTTACCATGAGATGACACGCTCGCATGGACGAGAACATATTAAATCGTAAATCCTGATATATCCTTTCGTGACACTTCAGTTCAAAGCCAGTGAATCATTGACTCACATATACAAAATTGATCTCATCTCACCTCACATCTCACAGCAAATGTTATGCATGTCAAGGTACAGTTTTGTCCATTATAAGTAGTTGAAAAATTCACTGCTCACGACTTCACGACATCCCCGCAATATGACTGCATGACTTTAATCTCAGTCTTATTGTTTCTGTTTGTTTCGGGAACTTGTGATTACAGGCAGGAAATGCGTTATTCTGTGAGATCCATATTCTTTCCGTTAACTAAATGCTGTGGTTAGGTGAGCATGACTCCGAACCCGAGGATCTCTCATGGGTGCAGCGCAAGTTTTGGAAAGGTTTCACGCTGAATCAGTAATTTTAATTATAAAATTAGGAGTAACGTTCATTTATTCGGCTAGTAATTATGCACAAGTTTAGTCCTCTTCACAAGTGTACACTTCTAGGCACTGTCTTTCTTCTGAGATTGTTCGTGGATTAGTCTTCAGCACTTGACTTATGTGCATCACGTGCTATTAACCAAAGCGAACATCTTTGAACGAAGGCCTACAAGGAAGCTTCTTTATCGTTCGATAGTTCTATAATTTTTTGTCTTATCGGCTTAACATGCTAATAAACATACCGGGCACAGAGAAAGTTCTCGAAGTAGATAAATAGATATTATTTCGATGTAGGAACGAGAATATGAGAAATTGCTGAATATTTACTGAACTGATGGTATCATTACCTCTTATCTAGTCTTTTTTCAATGTGCCCTCGTATTATGCCGGGATTACTCTGATGCTCCCTCGTGGCACTTTCTTCTGATGCACACAGCTTCTTTTTTTTGCAGAAAATTGTCCCATGCCTTCTTCAGAGACAATTTCAAATTGATGCATTGGAGTCAGGCTCCAACATGGGGCAAACGCTGAAGCCTAGAGAATTCAAATCAGGGAGAGTTGGATTCCACATTTTTTCCTTCCCAACGTAAGAAATTCACCTCACACCACTCCTGAGTGTTTTGGAATATTTTCAAGGACAAACTGAAAGAAGAAATCAACTTCCTTGAAGTATTTTTTTCCATTTCATGAAGGAGCAGAAACCAAACCTTCATCAATGTGTGACTTTGAAAATTGCTTTCGTACCCTTCTTCATGAAATTGAAGAGAGACTTCTACATTACGGAAACAGCCCCCGAATCCATGACGGAGGCGGGCTCTGACTACCATCATCATTTATTTTAAGATCTGGGATGTCCCCAGGTTGTTTCCCCAGCTCTCTATCACTTCCAGGATTAAATTTTACTCCCATTGTGAAAATCTCAATATCAGAGACGACGATCTCTCTTCCTCGCGCGCCATCATTGAGCAGGTGCGGAGGAAGCTGAGCTCGGTCGGCTCGCTCCTGTGTCAGGAGACCATTGAGTTGTTTGCGCTTCTTCAGCTCGATGGGAGAAGCTTTGATGTCACTTTTAAATGGTCGTCATTGATTTTCTGCTGATTTTCATCGATTTGATCATCTTCCCCATGAATTGCTTTGGATTTCTCGTGACGCTCTGGTGCCATGACTTTAACGGCTGCGACCTGAGAGCGGGGTCCTCTTCTAAACGGGTTATCTGTCAGCACGAAGCTCTTTGGATCTGTTCCCAGTGCCGTAATCAGTGGGTTTCGCCACATTTTGCTGCTTTATAATATTGGACTTCCACATTCACCCGCGATGAAGGTCAATAATGGCTTCACGTTTTCCTATTCCTTTCAATTTCATAAATAAATATTGGTAGTAACCTGTCAGGAAATTCAAAAGCGAATAGCTATTACCTAACGATTTAATGATAAAAGGCAATTCAACTACCGATAGCTTTAAGTTGATAAAGAATCCGGGGGGACTAAGTTGTGCAGCTGAAAGTTGGCATTGTCATTAACGTTCAAACTAAAGCATTTAATAATTAATAGTAATCCGAAAGACGTTTTCCTTAATTTTTCATGTAAAAGATGATTGATTTCTCTCATATATTCCTTTTACGGCATCATCGACTTCCGACAATTATCCCTTGATCGTTATTTGGGCACAATTAGCCACTCACCAAAACTAGGTTAGTACTCGATGGTTACATATGTAGTTAACGCAAGTGTTTCACGTGGCTCTAGAAAAAAAATCGATTTCAATCAAACCAGAGCCTTTCGAACTGCCCTTCATTTTTGGCCTCCACTGCTCCGGCTGCAATGTCAAGTGCTCCTCGTACTAATACGTACAGGAAATACTTAAAAACTAATAAAATTCTGTATAAATAATACACTCGCACTTTTTGTACTTATTAGGCATACTGATAGCATTAAAGTTCGTTTATCGTGACATTTTCTATCCAATCCAAAAAATTCATACGTTGCAAAAATTTCATTTTGTATAAGAGTTTTTTGGATACAAATTCTGGAGTGCGACTATAATGCGCATGAAGTAATTTCCCAAATCAAATTTCTTTTTTTTTCACGAAGGTGCCCTTCTGTGGGGCTGCTTTTGGTAGCGCGCACTCGTGTGCAGAGCCTTCGTTTTCCATTTCATTATCCAAAGTCATTGAGAAAATCATCGTATTTTCTTTGAAAGACCAATCGGCTTTCAGGCTGTGAGGAAAGTGAAGAGCCCTTTGAAAAATCATATCGCTTTTAGATACGTATGGTTGAATGGAAATATTGGTAAAAAACGATGTGAAGCATCAAAATCTAAAAATTGGTGGCATTTTCTTTCATCGAATTTTTGCGACATTCCGTCTGGTGGTCCATGATGGAAACGCGTTATCTTTGATGAACGAGACCAGTTTTCTTCATGAGTTAATTTTGCATGATGATCTTCATGCGGGGCTGCACCCATTCCCGTAGAGTGTCCTCCAACGAAGCGAGGTAGCCGTGTGCCTTAGCGGCCGAATATTCAGATAATTGACCAATGTTGCGGGGTATATTGGCAGTAACCCAAAAGTCGGAGACCGCAGTGAACCTCAGAGTTCCTGGAATAATTTGAACTTTTATGGAAGACATGCGAAGGCAATTCCATTCTTCCAGAGCGTTTGGTTCAGATATCATGCAAAGGTTACGAATGACAGCATCAACTTAACGGCAAAGCTCACTTCTAATGCAAATCTGAACGACGGGAGCGAGAAGAGAAATATTATAACTTATTCGTCTTTGAAAAATTTTGCATATACTTTCAATGTTAATCACATACGACACAACACACAAAAAACACACAACACACACAATACACATACCACATAGCCCACAGCACAGGCGTAGAGCTACATCTCCATTGTGAGACCACCAGATTGACCAACAGAGTTCGTTTAAGTGTTAAATTTTTATGAAAGAGCTCAGCAGCAGAAAAAATTTGATTTAAACTATGAAACAATATTTTTCTTATTTTAGTTCAATGTATCCGCATTTCACACTTGTCGTGGGTGATGATGCGAACATAAATACCATCTTTGTTCACTAGTACCAGTGAGAATGCGCCTATCGTTTTAATTAAGCAGAATACCATCTTTGTTCACTAGTACCAGTGAGAATGCGCCTAGCGTTTTAAGCAGAATTAATGGACGTTCCACGCAGGTTAACGCACAAGTAAATTCCTATGCAACCAATAAGAAACCCGAATATGAACCAGTCATGAATAAAAGTTTTCTAAGTTCTGAGTTGCAGAAACTTTCCGCCAGTGCTATTCAAATACACATATTCAAGCGATGCTATATATCAAGCGCCTCTACTCGTATATCCAGCCGAAAGATAACCTATCTTTCTGCCTGGAACGAAATATAATTATTTTCCAGCTTCAGGCACAGAGGACATGCTCTTCAACCTATTTAAGTAACGATAAATTTTCTTCCCCTATAGGATGAAGTAATTCTTCATTATCGAAACGGAGGCCTCGAGAGCCCCCTGCTGGTCGCTGGAACTCCGATGCACACGGAAGTTCCAGAGTAGAGTTGTGGTCCTCGAGCTCCCTCATCTATGTTCGATTTCCAATAACCAGTAATTTGTTATCGTGCTGTACAGAATCTAATGAATTTCATTGCCCCCGATAATATGTAAAAATTTACCGAGTGAAGTTCAATTAACTTGATGCGGGTTCCCATGAGAACATGGCGGAAAGAACTTGTCTTATAAACTTGGGCGCTACCGGAAATTCAAAATAATAAGTTTCGGTTTGACGATGTCTTGACGAGCGTGTTCTGGAGCGGAGGTCATCGTTTTGTCAAAGAAAGTATATTATCTTGAAGTCCCGCGAAATTAAAGCTCGCCGCAGCGAGATTAATTTCGTGGCCTTTACGGCTTCAAAGTAATGCAATTAAATTATGACTCACTAAAGTCGGATACGAGCATCGTGATATTTTCAGGCTTTCATGCGTTGTATGACCGCTTTAATTTTTGACAGAATTCTTGCCTGAATTATAGCGAGTCCAATTGAAGAGAACCGGTCTTCTGCTATTCCTGAACGGCTTTATTAGAAGTTTAGAGAAATTTCTAATGGATTCCCGTATTTCTAGAATATTTATTGTTCACGATGTAAATTAGGCCTCAATTTCTCAATATTTAAAAACCTCTGTGCTCGGAGTACTTTGCTGAGATTTTTTCCGCATCCCGAAAAAATCCGTTAGGCCAGTGAAAAACCAATTACAAATTGAGCAAATACATATCGACCAAAAATTTATTACTGAAACAAAGCACACTGAGGCAACAATATATGACTTTGGTGATGCAGAAAACTAGTATTCAAGGTGCATAGACGGAGTGTCTCCATAGCAATATAATGCAATAAAGTTCGAACAAAATGCCGCAGGGTCGATCTCTTGATGCAGTTAAACTGAAGTATTCCGTGACACTAGACATGCGACATGGCACGAAGGGACTAGCGTATTAATGATCGCTAGTTATGAAAATCACCGCAAAATATAAGCACTCCTGTTCGCCAACGGTTCTCTGACATCAGGTAACAGTTATTAAATAAAAATATAAAAACCTTCTAATAAACCGTGTACAACCTAACCTGTCGCATGCTCCGCAAGTCTTCTTCATAATTAGCTCAAATGGGATGCTCAATAATAATAGTCTGATGAAGCATTTCCTGGAAGCTAAAGGCGTGGGAAAGAGAGCGTTAAGAAAGACAAATACACTCGGAAAAAAACACAACAAAGGATGTGGACTTAGGCGTAGTTGTCTGTCTTGGCTGTATATGTACGAGTATATCTAAACGGTCTCAATTAATGATGATCATTGAAAAAGTGTTCTTATTTTGTTTTTTCAGTGCTTAGTAGTAACAGCAGAGTCAACTAAGGTTCATTCAGGAATTTATAAAAGAATGAATGTCGAAGAGCATATACAAAGTACAATTGCACGAATGTACTCCAGAATATTGATAGATTTAGAGTTGACGGTCGCTTCATCGGACCTCGTCCCAACGGACTTCACAGCAATTGAAGTGCCTGAATGCCCCCAATTGATCGATCTCAGAGCGCGATTTTAAAAATTTTAGTCAGATTTCTCTTCTAGGTAGGTGAGTGCTTCAAGCTTTTTAAACAGTGTGTGATATTCCGTATAGATTGGGCAATATTAGACCACTTCTTCCCACTTTCGTTCGTTGATGCGAGCCTCAACTATACTTTTATTTCGATTTGTTGCCCTAATGTTCCGTCTACGAGTCCACAAACTGATGGGACACAATGTTTGTATGGTAAATTCAGTTACTAATTTATTAGTTTGGGTCTGCAGCAGTACGTCAATTATAGTCGTAACAGTTTTAGTCTACAACATCAAGATCAAATTCGAGTGTGCTAAAACTAATTGCCATGCTGGAATATAGCTACCTACTCTTGGGAAGAGCCCAGATTTATTTTTGGGTGTCTTAGATTTAAACTAAAAATATTACCGACAAATTAGATTCGATATTCTGAAAAATAAAAATTTACTGAATGCATTTGCGAACTGAAAATTTGTCATGGATTTGAAGTTGAGGAAGATTTCAGTACTCCATCACAAAAAACGAAAATTTGAAGCATATTGAAATATTTGAAACATTTATTTACCACAAGTAATTTACATAAGCTACAGGTTTGCAATCAAATGAGGAATG
>VOMN01130195.1:0-13265 GCA_014899125.1 Orchestia grillus | reverse complement strand
CCAAATATTCTTTTATGATGAAAACTCTCTGTTCTGTTGTAAGCTGCATTTCGGGTCACAAGCTGGATAAGTAAGGGGGCACAAATTGACTGTAAGCAACATTTATCTAGGATTTGTATCATAGATAACAACACTTTTTCTAAAATCTAAGCATTACTTGAAAAGTTCTCAAAAATTTCAAGTTTTGTACAAGCACTTTTTTCTCTTATTCATTTGATGCGCTGCCAAATTCCCAATTTTTAAGGTATCTTCATGGAATTTAAAGCAAATATGCTCAATATGTCAACGTATTACACAGTTTTCCAAAAAAAGGCCTAGCATTGTTAGTTTGTAAAATACACTAATTTAAAAATGTTTTTTTTTTGCGTCACCCCGCATACCCGCTCCAAATATTACTCTCTGCTATGCAATTTTTGTCCCAGTAAAAACTTATTTCCAAAGATCTAATTTGACGGTTGATTTATGCTGCACAAATGTACCAGGACATGAAAGAGGGTACCCGTTTGAAAAACTATGAAGCACTGTAACACCTATACTGCACATAGATGCTAGTTCTGAGCCAAGCAATCCTATGGAGAGCGTTGTCTATGTGAAGATAATGTCTCACATTTGTTTAATATTTGAGAATATTGATCACATGAAAACGTTGATCATACGAGTAGGTATTCGATAACTGCTACGATTTACTGTTGTGCAGCAACAGTACATAAGTAATTATGCACAACACAACTTGTACAGTAATTTGGTGCCTGAAATTTTACATCGTGCAGGCATAATCCAATCTTGTACTCGCGTAAAAATATGCATAGATATTTGTTATGCTTCATGCTTATATACCTGCATGAATAATTAGGAGTGATTGGACTTTCTTGAATAAAGCTACGTATTATGGAAAGCATCTGATCCCTGAATGTTACTACAGCCACACATCAGCGTCATCAACATCACTCCAGTCACTCAGCCAATACCAACAGCATCCACACTTCTACATCAAGTTCAATGCAGTCACTCAGCCAATACTAACAGCCCCCACACTTCCATACCAACGTCACTGTAACCACTCAGCCAATGCTAACAGCACCTACTCTTCGAAACAAAAAAAATCCTAATTATAATTCGTTGAACTGATTGGCAACCACCTGGCAGCTAACTGCTCATCACACGCCAGCCACCTGGCAACCAGTAGCCAATACTCTACTTAACCCCGTGCCAACCACCACCACCTGTTAGCCCCCCGCTACCACCATCTGGTCCCTCAGCAAGAGAGGGGAGTAGCGTTCCCGCCAGATGTAGACCAGAGCAAACCACTTTCCCTTTCAGCTGGTCAGCAGCCGACTCATTGCTGGGCGCGTCAGCGGGCACGGTGCCCTGGTCTACTGCTCTGTGCCCCCGTCTGTTGCCTCACAGGAAATTTTCAATTCGCTCCAGCGACAATAGAGGCTTTTGATTCCCACAGCGTGTATTAAGTCTTAACGATTTATTTGAGGGTGACAAAGAAAATTTTTGTGGATTCGCGAAGAGTATCATTGGGTTTTCGCGTGTTCAAAGAAGGAGATGACAACAATAAAAATGATATGAAGTTTTTCAAGTTGGCTCATTTATGACAAAATAAGGTCGATGTTAGGCAGATTTTGGTATGTGCCAGGCATAGTACAGCATGCAGTTGAGGTTCGAAATTCGTTTTTTGCTTGTCTTGTTTCTTAAGAAACAGTTGGAAACACGGTCATGGAGTAGCTGTCGTAAATCGATGTCTACTTGGTTTGACGGGGTCATTATTTATGAACAAGGAGCAACGAAAATTTTTACAGATTTGAACGTGCGATATGTATTTAGGTCTTATAAGAGGACATGATATCACAGGCATTTTCAGCAGTGCTTTAACTAGGTGTTCAAAGAACTAAAATGAAATTTATATTTAACCGTGATTAATATCAGATTAATCATGACAGTTTGGTTTTAATTTGAATAAATTCAGAGAATCAAGTAGCTGGAAGTAAGCGTCCAGTGACTCGTGAAAGGGAACACCATTGAATTATTCATGTGACATGTTTTTTGCTTAGGAAGGGCGTTTCAGTTGACATAGAAGAACTTCAATTCTAAAATGTTAAGATGAGTTCTAAAAATAAAATACAGTCAGGCTCATCATCACGAGGTACCATCATCTCATTAATGAGTTACCTACGTTAACACATGCTCTATCTAAGATTACATATGCGGTCTAAATTTTTCGCTAGAGTATTTATAGATGATTATGCATACTCTGATCTACACGGGTATGTCGCCAAATTTTATTGTATTTTTTTCGATGGAGCGGGAAAAAAGATACACTGGGTTAGTCTACCCAAAATACATATAATACCTCCCCGTTCATTCGTCGTATTAAATCAAAACCTAATTAATTGAAGTTGAATGTATTATTTACCTTATTTACCGTACAACATATTAGGTTACAAAGCGTTACACATTCATTCCTAAGTATTTCTATCACTGAGTTAGGCATAAAAGATACTGTGTACTGTTTTCGGGTTTTGGTCCATACTTAAAAAACATGATTTTTGGTATTCGATTTATCATGCGCGAATGTACCAGAACCCATCAGCAGAAATTGATCCGATAGTCCATTGTATTTAAATGCATATGAATATGGCATGGCGTATTGTTATTGCCGTGCTTGTCGACTGAGGACCGACCATACTGGGGCGTATGGGGAGCCTCTGACCTCCACTAGTGTCAAGGCTCTGGTTTTCATAATTTTCCAGTCGGCCTACGTTCAAATCGAGTTTTTTGTCTCTCAAGCAGCCTCCAGCTCCCAGATTTTAATGGCATGGCGCGAGAAGCCCGCAGTGGGTCAACGACCGCTCTGGATGACGTTTAATTTGATGTTCGAAACATCTTCAATTTTTTGTACCAAGTTTTCTTGTACCAACGACCGCTCTGGATGACGTCTAATTTGATGCTTGAAACATCTTCAGTTTTCTTGTCCCATCGTCTCACCAGAACTGGCGGTATTGGCCGTGGGTTGTTATTGATCATTTGGCGTCGAGGGTTTCTTGTTCCATTTCACATATTCTAAAAATAATTTTAGATGTTTCGAGTTATTACACGCATAAGGGCCAGTCCCGTGTTTGCAGTGACACTAAACTGTTATTTAGCCTAAAATAGATGAACGCTGCCAGCAGTTCCAACATAAGTTCAAGCGCATCAGAACTGATAAGTGAACCTCTCATGAGAATGCTTTAAGTAGAGAAATAAGAAATTTTCTCGGCACCTCATCGTTTTTGAGTTACAACTGACATGTTCGAATTTGTACTTGTTCCAATTTGCATTTTTTTGCTCGAATGAAGAGTTAACCAAGCTGTCTATTTTTGTTAACGGCAAAAGCATACAAAATCTCATCTGCATCATAATGAGAGAATATTGATGACACTGGTAAACACAATTTTCTAACAATGTGTTTTAGAATGGAATGGTTTAGTTAATGTAGGAGTACTGAATCCAAATATGCTATTAGTTTTTGTCCAACACATTAGGTTTCCAAGTTATGATATTACATATATATATATACATTTACATATGCAAATAGATAGATAGACAGATAGATATGGGAATTGACGATTTTGCGTCATAGTGAAAAAAATATGATACATGCAGAGCTGCGCAAAATGTTTATTGCTTATGATTTAGTTACAACTATATGAAATTCTATTTTTCGATGTTCTGTCACACACAACGTCTGGAACATCCCTTCTAGAGTACCGACAGTAGTCGGCCGTCATGTTGCAGTCACATCTGCCTTGGTAGCTACCTTCCTTAACTTTCATGTCTTGATCAAAGCGTTCACCCTGCTCCTCATTAACAGCATCCAGGCTCCGTGGAAAGTCACCTAAATGACTGTGTAAGAAGTGCAACTTGTTGTTCATTCTACATTCAAGTGATTGAAAACTCAAGAGCAGTTCCTCCGCAATTTCTTAATAGTTGTCAGCTTTCCTGTTTCCAAGGAAATTCCTTATTACACCAGATAAAGCTTTCCGAGCTCTAGCCTTTACTGCATTCATTGTTGTGACAAAGTGGGCATCTCCGAAGAGTGTTTCTTATCTGAGATCCATCAAATACTCCAGCCTTTTTTTTTCATTCAAAGTTAGGAAGGTTGGACATATGTGGTAAAAGCAGTCTCCAAGCGATCAAACGCTTTCGCAAAGAGTTTCAAGCCAAATTGTATGCGTAGTGAAGGAAAGGCTTTCTTTTTCTCTGAGCATGAGGATCATTAATGATACTCTCTTCTCACCAGGTGCCAAACTCCTTGTTGGGGCCATTCCTTTTTCGACGAGTGGTCTGCTGTAGCTCTACTGTCCCAATAACACAACAAACAGGAGCACTTCAAGTTACATTCTTGAATGGGGAAGAGTGTAACGTTAATTTTTGGAGAAACTACGTAAAATTGGGGTATGGTGATGGCGAAAAATGCGATGTGATTGAGCAAATCTGAGACCAGATTCGCATTAAGCACCTTAAAGTTAGTCCACAACAGCTAGCTGTTACTTCCCATCCCAGAAACTTTTTGTTTTTATTTGTTGATCAGTGTATTTCAGCACTGAATACAGTGAATATTTTATTAAATAGAAAAGTAAATGCAGCGTGCGACATTCATTTTGATCGAAATTATTCCTATTCGTCCAAATTCTTCAACATTAATGATATGAATAGACTGGAGCACTCGCTTTTGAAGCATGGGCGGTATTCCAGCATAATTGCACAGCCCACGCCTTGTGTACCAAACAGGACACTGCAACACGCAGCACACAAAACATTCACGGCACGGACGTACGTGATTAGGAAGTCCCCACTAGCGTGATCAGGAATTGTCCACGTGCCTTTACAAGGCTCGTCTCTTTCCACGCCCTCATACACGTTCTGCAGCAGTGTCAAGGTGAGAGTCCAAGTCATTTCAAGGCAAGCCGTGGGTGAGGACCATCGCAACGCCAAGAGCTGAGTCGTTGATTCTAGAACAATTTCATTTGGAATACGACAAACTGGAATAGCACGATAAAAGGTGATTAGAAACATCGCCACGCCATGAGCACAGTCGATAATTCCAAAACAGCTTAGATTGATGTACAGGAACATTCAAAATAAAGGCACGAATTTTAAAAGGTCGAAATCTAAAGAAATATCAGGTCAGTTTTTCTTCAATTTTCACTGAATGTAGGTTCATGGACGACAAACTTTGTTGCAACTTGTCAGATGAATTGAAATAATATACAAGAAGAAATTTGCAGGTTACTTATTTCCACGTCTTCGCAATTAAAGTATTAACTAATTTTTCATAGAAAACAGGAAATTAATGAACGAGTAACACAAATATGAAAATAAGCCAGGATTTGATGGTAGGACTTTTTTGGGATTATAGCAGCGCGTCTTTGGCCTCAAGATTATATTAAATTTAATTATTGGGACACTGTTTTTTATCCATTGTTCCTGTAATTTTATCTATAAGTCTTCATCACCTGAATCTTCTAGCCATGACATTTTGCCCTAATGTCTTCCATGAGTTATCTATTGGATTCATATCATAACCTCAAATCTTTGATTCCTTGGATATTATGCACATGACAAGTTTTGACTTATCGCAAGGAGCGTTGTCCTTCATAAACACAGGAATCTTAATTCTCTAATTTTGTAACACTAGCTCGATATGTGGTCCAAGGAAACTTTTATCAAGTACAGAGTTATACACAAAAATTAAACGTACAAGAGTGTAGTGCGCAATAATCCTGAAGTCTTACAAAAGACCATGGCGCTCACCCCACCGAAATTATCTGTTTTCTTCACACAGTTACACTTGGAACTTTCTCTGATTATTCTCATGAACTGTTTTAAGTCGCTGAAATTTAAGCGTATATTAAATTTTGAGTCATCCCCGTGAAATTCCTTGCACCAGTTTTCTTCAGGCCAGTTGATATGCTTGATCGTGGAGTTAACAATGTTTTTCACCTAGGCACCACTCTAAAGGGAAATTAAAGAAAAATTAACCTAATATTTCTTTAGGTTACAAACTTTCCAGTTTTGTTCAATAATTTTGGACGTTACTGTAGAACAACTAGGAGTAGAACAATAGAATGATTGTCTCTAACGTGAAAACCAGTTTTGAGTAAATGATAAAGGGCCTCAATGAGTTGTTTCAGATTAAAACCCTTGAAAGAATGTTTTGGAAACCGCTCAAACCAATTCGCTCTCCAAGGCTCGAAGTTCAGACCGTACATTGTAATTAATATTTTGAGTTGGTGGTTAATTAAAAATGTCTGTTGCCGACTGAGTGATCGACACTGAGGGTTGGGTCCGATTCCACCTCAATCTATCATGCAATCATGAAACCCGTGTCTGTTATATTTCTAGCTGATATAACACATGTGGCTATAAATTGTTGTTAGAATGGTTGCATCGATTAGGTTTCATGGTTCCAATCTTCAAAGGAAGGAGAATTGAGGAAATTCTTCATTAAAGATGTAAGTCCTTCTATTAAAGCCATTCCCATACTTAGCGGATGATATCCTGATTTACTATTATAAATTTAAGTTGAGGAAGCATAATTTCGAATGGAAGTTTCTCGGTACAATATTTGACAAGCTTAGAGCCATTAAAGCTGACGCGCAGAAAGGAGATCATTCAGTTGTTCTTCAACGAGATTTCGAGGCAGCGCACCAAGGACACAGCAACTGCGTACGATCGTTAAGGAGAAATTGCACCGTTGTTGCTCAATCTCTAAGCGATGGCAGGTCTTGCTGTTCATTTTTTGTATTTTCAGTAGGTCTCAAATTGATCTCGTATTGATGCAAGAGAGTATGTCAAGTTTTGACTAAGCACGTTGCACAAGTAAGATTGACCATCATTTAGCCTAGTATGTAGTTGATTTTTCTCAGAGAGTAATTAATTCGAGCGAGTGTGATGTTTTAGGGCTAAACATGCGATGTTTAAATTCTTCTCAATGACTAATCAAGACGGTCCGAGAGTTTACTAATCAAAATTGTTGTATCATTGTAAACATTTGTAAACATTTCTTTACCACAAGTAATTTACATCAAATACAGGTTTACAATCANACAGGAACTGAATGAGTTGGTTAAAATTAACATTAATATTAAGGTCAAATCTGAACTCTTCGAGTGCATCAAATCTGAATTAGCAGTGAAATTTTGGAATGCGAGATGAATCATGCTGATGGAGAAAACCTGTCTCTGTTTCTTCACTTAGGCTTACAACACGAAATTTAATTGAATGAGGATTCGGCCCATGTTTGCCGTTCACGCACCAGGGAGACACAAAAAAAATCGAAAGTTAGGAATTGAAACTCAAAAACTAGTTGAACGAAAAGGGTAAAACAATGACCATGTGAGAAGGTATGTTATTAACTTTTACTTCGTAACATACGTATGTAACTCGAATCAAAGTTCCTCACACTCAACTATTTTTTTGTATGTCTTGCCCATACATATGAAGATAGAGTGCGTGGGAGTTTTTAAAATGTTCCCTACTGGCAAGGCTTACTTGCTGTGTTACTGTACGGCTCTCTGGAAGTAAATAAAATAAATTAATAAGATACGTCTGAAGTTGGTCCGCCAGTGCCCACATGACCCACACGAGGCTGTCAAGGGAGCTAGTTTTTAGGAGTTGACTTTTTGGGCCTCGCGAGACGAACGGAGGCAATGGCCAGAAAACTTGACCCCGCCCTGGACCAAGCAGCTTCTAATCCATAGCACTCTCGGAAATTCATCAAACAAAGTACCGATTATTCATTTCCTTTGTTACGGTACGCTATTGGTATGCAGCATCTGAACACAACATTTGCTAGATCGTTTTCAATTTTTTTTGTTTGATTCTTAGAAAAATCTTGAAAAGGTGCCAAGGCTGTGGTCGGAAGGCCACTGGGAGCAGTGAAACTTGGTCACTTGGCCACACACCTCCGATGTTCATCCGATCTTGGAGTGAAGCTAGAAAGTTTAGAACGATGAAGTCTAGTTGCGCCCTCCGTTGCCGCTCATTATGGGATGCAAATTCAGACTTTTTGTGCTTGGAACTTTGCGAACGCAGGTACTCCGTCTGGTCCTTGTTTTGTGCTCTACATAGAAATTCTATCGTGTTGCTCTTCTGTGGTTCCTCAGGACTTACGTAGCGAGCAGGAATGTTAAGAAAGATAAACGGTGAATTCCTTGAACATAGGATTCTTTTATCATAAAACTATGTTGAAACAAATTTAATTCATGAAGAATTTGGTTAGTTATAGGAAGATTGCTTTTGTCATCGATGTTCATCGATTGAATATTTTATAATAACATGTAGAATTGTGCCATGAAATAATCTATGAATAATCAAGTATTTAATGTCAATGTAACAATAGGAACAAAAAAGTTTAAATAATTCATCATGAAAAATTCTCATTCAATCGACAAACGAGTATATCCGCTAATATTTTAGCTACCACAATAATTCAAACAAATTTCGTCGCCGTCTCTGGCAATCCAAATCAAAGAGGGTGAAGAAAAACTCCCTTAAAAAATAGTTTTCCTAGTTCAAACTAGAAACCTCTCCCACTATGCAAATTTTAATAGTCAGGCGATGTACATATGTACAGGGCGGCCCAGAAGTAACTTACCCTTGCGTTATTGAGTAAATAGGATACTAATTAAAATGTGCCTTATTAAAATATAGTATCGTAATTAAAGAACAGTTCCTTTTGGACCACCCTCTCCATGGCCCATGTGCACCCATGTAGTAGGAAGCTTTCCTACGCCTGCTCTCTGATACGCTGGATACCTCGATGCTCTGAACTGATTTATGTGTCGTGCACATTTGCTGGGTAGATGAAATTAATGAATAATCGTTGGCAAAGTTTTTAACGCTCACAATTTTGGTAGTGGAAGATGGCAATGAAGGGTTGTGGTAGTAAAAAACAAGGCTTAGAATAGCATGAATATCGTTAATTCAAGCTCCACAAACATGCCTAATGGCATAAACTTTCGAAGGCATAAACATGTTATATGGTTTATTTAAGCCCCATTTCGATCAGTAGGTCGCATAATCCATCGCCGCCCATAATACGGACCCGTTTTAATTAAATATCAAAACAGACCACGTGTCCCTCCCCACACACGCATGTCGTGGTACACTGGGGAACTATGCAGTGCGCTGAGGGTCTCACTACATGCCCGCCTTTATCTGCTTTTGACTTATCGACGCGTGTGATCGCAGAGAAAGTGCACACTCGTAAAACGCTGTGTGACGTCTAAACTCATTTTCGCTAAATTTTAAGAATTTTGACAAAGATCACCTAAATGAGCAGTGTTAATGTCGTTTTATACTGATTCGGATCACACTGACAAGTTTGCTCAATTCATCATCGAAGTATTGATGGGTGAAAGCCTAATCTGGTCATTTCTGCATGCCTGTATGAATGCATGATGTTAGTGCTGTGTGGTATTTCTTACGAGGTATAACGAGCTGTCTTTGTGATATTAAAGTTCGGTTATGGAGGACTGTTGCAGTCGGGATATAGTGCCTGTACTGTACATTGGGCCAAGTTTACCTTTTTCTCTGTTTTTTTTAGTGTCTAACGATTTACCAGCGCACCGGAGAAATTAGGTAGGAGAAAATTCACGGGTCCAAAATCTCATGCCTAATCAGAGAGATTATGTCCAAGAAGGCAGTCCGTACAGCGTAATAGAAAATAACATTATTTTACATGAAATTTACCGTCACAGTTGATGGCATGGGGATTCTAATAACAGAATAACAAGTACAGCGCAACGCCACCGTCGAGATCACGTAACCCCATCGTGCTGTTGAAGTCATTAGCAGGCCACTTGCATCTGACACTTATTACAACGGCCTCTAGCTTTATCTTTCGATGTTATCTACGAAGAATTTAAGTAGAATTTGCTGCTTTTGTATTAGGGTAATCGTGGAGATGCAGAGTTGGCTTGCTCATGATCATGGGTAAAAGAATTTTCGTCAGCCACGCGGTCTGGGAAACATTCGCTAATAATTTTGGTTTTTGCTTCTCCCGGAAAGACACTCGTCAGTCATGCGTGGAGCTCGGATGTGGTTGTAACTGAGCAACAAGTTTCTCTTGAATTCCATCCTCCACATCGCAATCGATTTTGTTACTTTTATAACAATCTAAAGTTGTTCTTATCGCGCAGAGTTCACAACACCTGAACTATTATAGTTTGGCTGATATCAAGATTTCTGTACGCCAATTCTTACTGTTCTGTTGTGCTTCATAGAAATGTACGGATAAAAGTAGTTGAGATCTAATAAGCTTAACTGTGAAAATTTTCAACTAAATTTCAGGGAAAAATAAATTTTCTTCATGTGCAGCAATAAAAACTTACTTATTTAATGATGCATAAAAATGCATGCGATGTTCTACTGATGTGTAGAAACGAACAGCTGTGCGTCGGTAGGTAGATTACCAAACTGACAAAGGTGCTCAAAAGACGCTGTAGTGTCGTCTTCTTAGAAGCAAGTTATAAATATCAGGGAGGGAAACGAAGATCTTCTCATGTAACCGCGGAATTTTTTGCGACAAAGCACACTCAGTCGCTGGAGTCCTCCGCTGGAACTCCTGTTCGAATTTCAAAAACAGATTCCCATGAACGAAATATGAATGATTTAACGATGAACTGACATTTAAAACATAAAATCCGAAAGTTTTAGTCACCTTATCTTTGAGTAAGGGGTTCAACAGCGTCATTAGCTAGAGGTAGCTGCCAAGGAAGGTCAAAACTCCACGGCACGTAGAGTCAAAATTTAATGTCTGACTGGAATCCGAGGGTGACACCTAAATGACTTTAATTGGCTTCAACGAAGGATCAGTCGTCCGAGCTCTTCTAAAATAAGTCGAGAAGAGTTGTTGTGCAGGAAGGATTGTATTACTTCACATGGAATGTGATTTATGAGATTTGATTGAGAACAGTTCCCTGAAGTAGGCATTATGAACGAAGTCTGTGGAGAAAATTTCTCATACGTCAACCTAAAAGTTTTCTCTACTCGACCTTTCACTTGCCCATAAAAACAAAAATTCTAAAGATCAAGGCATACTTTGTTGTTTGCAGTTTAAAATTGTTGTTTAAATTTATTCTACGATACATTTGAGTTAAAAAAACAGTTTTCACATTCCCAAGAAAATAGCAAGACGACTATTTTCTGAAGCCGATAACTTGATGGCTTATATTTCATTAGTAATTGCGCCCCCACGAAAATAATGAACTTTGTACAATTTGTTCTTGAAACGAATGGGCTTAGATTTTTTCAACGAAGCTGTTCCTCGTCATGTCCTTTGAAGTTCAACTATTCGTAAACAAACTATATTAACCAAAATACTATCATGTCGCGTTCTATTAAATGAAAGATTTATCTTCCCTTAGATTAAATTAATTTACGATACGGTAATCTTCAGGAGAATAGGATAGGCAATAGACTTAGTATAGTTAGGTTTGTCTATCTTATGCTACGGAGACTATTAGCGTCCCTAGGGGACACTGTTAAGTTACTTCAGCTTTAGCTAGACCTTAGGGACTTCTATCTTTCGAGTCCACGTTGCTTCTTTCCATTTTCATGCTTCCTTTGCTGATAATTCTTTTTATTTTGTTCCTTTTCCTTCGTAACATACTGTTTCTATGCTCAAGGTATCTTGTGGGGGAACACACCTTGTGCATAGACTCCAAAGTCCATTCTAAACGGTCCCTTCTCTTTCGGTGCGAAATGGTCTGTGTTACTTGAGCGCTGTTGTCACTGCTACTACTACTACTACTACTACTACTACTACTATTACTACTACTAGTACTACTACTACTACTGCTACTACTACTACTACATCTAGTACTACTACTACTACTAATACTACTTCTAGTATTACTACTACTACTACTTCTAGTATTACTACTACTACTTCTAGTACTACTACTACCACTACTGCTACTACTACTACTAATACTACTAACGATACGAAATTCAGTATCTTATCTACGACCCTGTCGCATATCAGTACCTCTCGAAGAAATCTCACTGTATATAATATGTACTGATACACAGTTGTTGCTTGATTGGTTGGTCCGTCTTTCAGTCACGCTCTTAAAGATTTAGATAGGAGAAAATTCCCGAGTCCGTATTTTTAAACTAATAGCGAGACTGTCAGAGAAGGCTGATGATTTTCAGTATCAGTGATACTGAAAATAATATGATTTCATGTCAGTTACCGTAAATAAGAGGGCATCGTAAGAATTCTGTCATCATTTGTCCCTCCATTTTTGACGGAGCACGTCTACTAGTGTTCTCTATTTGAAAGCACGTGGAAAGTGATATAAACATAAAAAATGTATGTATATCAATACACGACGGCTATTATTATAATACCCGACATGATCCTCTTTTAGAAACAAGACTATCACGCAACACGTAACCTGAAAAAAATCCTTGGATGGATTGGCGAGACGGCAGTTCAGTATTCCGAGCCAACCATTAGCTGCATTCGTGCGGAATCTACGCCCGCGACGTATCATTGGTTGTCGTAACTTTATGCAACACCAATCACGAAGGCTCGCGTCGTTGACTTTGCCTCATCAGAAGCTCACTAATGTACAGTCGGCTGCACACATAACTGTATAAAAAGTTGTGACTGTCAGTTCAAGCATTCGGTGAGCTCGAACTTATATGACAACGTAGACCGATTATATGTGTAAGTCGAGTCGTAGAGGGGCACTGGTGGCATTCTTCAGTGCAGGTCGGAAGCGTTTTTTCATGTTTTGTTAGTAGATTTGAAGTAGATTTTGCTATCTTAATCGTGAAAAATCATGGCTGTTTGTTGGCTTACAAGCAAGCGAGTGCAAAATTAAATTTCGACACCGCCACGATTCGGAAATACAGTGCCGTCCAAAATTGAGGAAAAAATATTAGAATAATAAAATTGAAAAATATAACCTCAATTTTTCTGATATTTTTCTTGATTATAAACATGTACAGTACTTAAATTTGAGCAAATCTTCAGGTTACCAGAAATAATACAACAAAGGTTGTAAAAATTTTAATTTACAGGTGCCCGAAATAAAGGAACTAAGTCAATTTTTCAATTAAGCATGAAAACAGAACAGAATACGAATCGTTATTTTCAACATTTAGTGTTGCTATCCTTCTTTTGAATCACTGCTGCACATCTAAGCCCGTATGGATTTCACCCACAGCGTACTCTATACAGGCCTGGCCACCGTGCAACT
>VOMN01130190.1:33075-69950 GCA_014899125.1 Orchestia grillus | reverse complement strand
AAAGTTGTGAGGAGTACTCTTGGATAATGAATTTTTATATTTGACGTTATCTAAGTCAAGTGAAAGTTTATACGTCTGGTAGAGTCACTGTCTTCTACTCAGCATTAAATTGCCTTTTACTGCGCCAGACGAACACGAGACGCGAGTTGGGTCTTCAGTCCCTACGTCCTTTAGAGGGAAAAGGCTATGGCGCCAGGCAGGATAGCATGGAGAGTCAGTCGCGAGAGAAACATACATTTATCTGGAAAAAGATTGTGCATGCATGACGGCCCCAATAGAGTTACATTAGGCAGTGACGAGGGCTAGTATAAGAATTCTCTTAGTTATCCTTGCCTGTAGATATGCACAGAAATAGATCATAAGTAGAATACGTTTCCTAATTTACAAACGGCTTTCTTAATTGCTGCGTACGGCGCGTTATGTATTATGCGATCTGGAAAACATTATGCATGTATTGTTTAGGACATGCACAGGTATTTCCCAAAACTTTCATAATTTTTGAAATTCCTCCGTACATTTTGCCACTCTCCTCGTACTCTCAATGTGTTGATTTTAAGATACGAGCTAAGGTAACCTTTAGAAACTGTTAAAATTTATTTGCATATGAACAGTACAAACCTGATGTTTTCGACGTAAGCCTGAATCGAATGCTTGACGCTTTAGATATCGGTTTTATTGAAAAACAAATCGAGAGCAGTTTCTTAGCTTAAATTGTGGATTGGTTATTGTTTCTGATCAACTTACTGCACATTTTCATTCAACTGAATTTACTATCGAAAAAAGGGCTGTCAAGTGTAGCAGAATTTTTGAACACTTTATATATATGATCTTTGTACGGCCGCCGTCCCTAGAATTGCATCTCTCATATATGTTCTAATAACACACATTATTATGTGTGTTATTGTGAACTAGAGTGTTCTACTCTATGTGAACAATGCACACATTTTCATACTCGAATGTAAAGCAGAAAATGGTAAAAGGTACATGCGTTTTGTAATGGTAACAACTTTGCATGTTCGTTTAATAAAAAAAAATCTCAATCAAGGCTAACGATATTCGCGCCCGGAGAACTTTTTTTCACAGAGTTAGGCTGTTAATGAAGAAAGTCACCTTCATCAAAATTGGCGAGTGATGAGTTTGAATCAAAAAACTTTCATTTTTGAATTATGTTTTTTTGTATCAGTGAGCTGATGGGAAGGTCCACTCTATTACACTAAGCCTCAACGTTTCAGAACATTTTTGTTTATTTATTTTCTACGCAGAAATATGTAGTATTATGACTATTTCGTTCTCTAATTAATTCGGTATTCAATCGTTATAATTTAAGTTATTCAGTGCGCGCTAAATTTTGCGAATGTATTTGAACTTTTTCTTTGCCCGGTTAATTATCATGCTAATCATTCACTCACTTAGGTTTGACAGGAATTTTTTTCTATTTTTCCCTTGACACAAGCGTAATTACGCAACGGAAGGAACGGGTTTACTCGAACCGTTCCTCAAGACCTGCTACTGTGTTGCTACGTTGATTTCCTCCTTGTCTCTGCCAGTGTTTCGTTTTAAAATAACGGACGAAATACAGTGGCTTTAAATCCAACCACGCGGAAACAATAACCGCAGTCGCAACTGTCATTTAACGACAGATATTTTATCAGTTTTAAAGCGGTTCCTCCGGTATCACAACTACGGTTATGTACAAGACCGCAGATTTACTTCAAACATTGCGGTTGGCGCCACCCCAAGCTTTAATAGAACAAAACAGGCACCTAATAGACCCTCGAAACCGGGTATAACACCAGCTATTCTGATTAGGGAGAAAAAACGGTTTCAAAGCAGACGTGATTTTCTTGTGGAGCCGCGACAGTGCCTTACTCCGGCCGAACTAATGGCGTTACACGCTCGTCCCCCACAAGATGAAGTTCATTTTCCTGAAATCTCTCCTGACTCGCACTTTGGGTCGCTTGATAATGGAGTAAAAAATCGTGCAACTGAGTGTGCAAGCTTCAGAACCCGGAAAAGAGAGTTTACTTAGATGAGTCCACGTCTTGTGTGGTAAATATTTGTTCAAAGTAAAGGGTATCTAACTCGTGGATAGCAAATGCTTGAACATGAGAAGAAAAAAATGAGCTGCTCGCACGTGCGAGCCAGAAAATTCTCAAATCGCTCTATTCTGGGATCTTCTCAACTCCCTTTATTGTGGGACCTTCCCAACTCGCTCTATTCTGGAACCTTATTCAAACGAAGGCGAGGACATTGGCCTAACTTGTGAGTGCTGAAATGCTCCTTAAGTTCGTAACGCATTACGGTACTTACATATTTAGGAACCTTAATTTATTCCATCAGGCAGAACTGCTCCTTCATCTTCGTCGTGCATTTTCATCCTAAAGCCCGCACCTTCGTCACATATGCAGGCTGTTACTCCAATGAATTTGGCATTACCAAATGAGGTGATCAGGCCATAGCCAAGCATCTAGTTTTTCATAGCCAACATCATCAAGAGGTTAAATGGTATACATCGATGGAGCTAATTTCCCAGTACCTATGGCTCAGGATCGGCGAAAACAATTTTTTGCTGTCCGACATTTCGTTTCTTCATCAATAATGCATACAACGAAGGGCCAATTCTCCTAATTGTGAGGATATACCTGATCTAGTAATTTCCCGTTAACCTTAGGGTCCCGAATTCATTATGAATGCGAACCATGGGAGAATTTTTTAGCCCAGGCTACCATAGTGCTTTTGGAGGCATGGCGTCGGAGAGATGCGCGTTGGAGGCATTCATCTACATAATTGTACCAGCTTTGCTTCTCTCAAAAGATGAAATTGATTGTTCACGGCTCTTATGAATGAAAGACGACAATTTTTGCTACGGTCAATCCATCTTGAACCAACTTTCATAGTCGTGCCCAGAGCTTGGCAAGAGAAAACATTCTTCGATGGATCATGGAAGCTGCCTCGTCGTTCCAAATGCGCATTGAAGGAAAATGCAAAACTCGCAAGAACTTTGTCCGGGTCCATACTCCATACCCACTGTGTGTCGAGGTGTGTGTTGAAGAAACGAGAATGTTCTACAGGACTCCGTTTGGACCTTTGTGTCTGTAATGCATGAAGCTAGAGAGCTGAATTCATGACACTTTTTCAGGTTTTTAATTTTATGAAAAAGTTGCAAACGTGCGATTGCTTGCTGTGCAGCTACATACCTGTTGAATTTCTCCGCTGCCCAGCCTAGAATCAACCGTCCGGCAGGGATTTCTGCACTTAGGCGGCCAAAATAATAGGCAATCATAGACACCCTGACAAAAAAGTTAGGTTGGTTAGGCAGATGCTGAGCCTTTATATTGCAGGATTCCGTTTTCAGCTTTAATAGATTTATATAATGAGACTTTTAAAATGCAGAATGTGTGTATCCTATGAGGGTATGTTCAAGGAAGGTCACAACTGCGGTCCGTTTTTTCACGGCGACGTGTTGCGTGTTACCGGACTGTTCGTAGCTCTAGGTATCGTGCGAACTCAAGTTTAAACTTGTTCCAGGAATGATTTGTTTCTTATACATTTCTCTCGCAAGTAGGGTGCTCTTGGAAAAGTATGGAAACATTTATCAGCTAAAACTAAGTTTAATTTTGCATAAAAACACAGTCAGTAAGAAATTAAAAATTATGAATTAAATTCAAAAGAGTCACGACTTGTAGGCCTAGGCTAGCTTCTAGGCTCCTAGAGTAACCTATAGGCTGCTCGAAGAACCTGGAAAATTGATGCTTCCGAATTCAAGGTGCATAGTTGTATGCGAAGCAGCGTAAGTCAGAAAATAGCTGAAAATAGCAGAAAATAGAAAGGAGCTGGGGTTAGGATTTAGTTACATGGCGTGAGAGGGCGATTGAAGTCAAACACCACCTAAAACACGTACAAAAATGCGTATTCATATACACATATGTATATGAATATACCAAAATATGTATATAGATACATTGATCTGCGTACATATTTACATATACAGACACACATATATTCCTTACTTCACGCTTCAAGAGAAAGAAAGCTTCTAGATTTGTTGCGAACGCCTCGTACGGGGGATTCTGAATTATGTTCGAGAGAATAGAATTCCAGAATTGAGTTCTCACAAAAAAGACGCTACATGATTTGGCTCTTAACTGTTAGTTATTATGGCATTAATAATACATTTTGATTTCGGGCGACATGTCCATTGAGACACGACAGGGCAGAAATTAATTCGTCAGTGAAGGAAAAGGACATCGCTTCTTTTAATAGTTCCTATCTGAAATTTCACAAAAAAAGTAATAAAAATAGGGCAATTTAAGGACTTTCATGCGATTATTAGAGTCGTTTTTAAGCTTATTATCGTCTAAATTTATCACACCTTTTTCTGTACAGGGAACACTTTGTGCGCTTTGTTTTAATTTTATTAGAAAAGTTTTGCTCGCTTAAATAGAATTGTACATAACAAATTAAGAGATACTTAAAAGTATAGAAAATAAATGTTCATCCTTGTGCTATGTAACATAACAAAACTTGCAACTAAATATTCAAAATGAACTCAATAGATTGTTTAACATAAACTCAACAGAATGTTTATTATCAACTGAACTAAATGTTTAATATCAACTAAACTAAATGTTTAATATCAACTCCACTAAATGTTTATTATAAACTCCACTAAATGCCTAATATCAACTCAACTAAATGTTTAAAATCAGTTCAGCTAAATGTTTAATATCAGCTCGACTGAATGTTTAACATCAGTTCATCTGAATGTTTAACGTCGGCTCAACTGAATACTTAATATCAACACACCTGAATGCTTAATATAAACCCAACTCTGTGTATAATCTCATCCAAGCTTTGCCTAACCACCTCGCAGTCAGCGAGTTAGTAGAAACGATGATTGAGTTCTTGACAAGGTTTAAACATTCAGCAGCTGCGCAGTAAAAACCTCTCCCGGCTACACGGATAGAGCAGTGCATTATACTCTGGGCGAATGACCTATCAAAGTCATGCCTTGCCGATGTTCGTGCCAGAGTTCTTTAAGTCTGATATTTTTGTAGGCCGAAGCCATCTGTCTTGCCAATGGCAGTCTCAGAATTGAACGTTAATTGCTTCTTAATTACCCGAGACACGAGCAAATGACATGGAGGCGACTAAGAATGAATTATTTTGACGGGTCTAAAAGATCCGTTCCGTGTTTTGAGTCCGTACACGCCGCACAAAATTGGATGCAACCTGCGTCCGTCTTTAGACAAGTGATTACGCCCGAGTCTTCTATGTCCCGCTGAACAGAAGAAAGAATGGCGCTGAGTTCCAGTTACAGCGTTGTAAACTAAATTGTTGGAAACATCAACTGGGCTTATTAATTTATTGAACCAAGCTTTCGCGTTGGGTGTTTACAGTGCAGGGAAACAAGCAACAAAAATTTTGGACGTATCACAAGCGACTCCGTAACCCGGCCTCGTCGACAGAAAGAAATAAATTTCATGCACGAAAAACTCATTGAAACATGCATGTGAAGAATACAATGTTGATATTGCAGCATCAGCTGATGGTGGTCGCACACTGGATAAGCTCAGGCCTCTTTTGTGAGACCAGGCGTAAGGAACTCAGAAGACTGTTGCAACGAGTGTTAATAATTTCCAGCCTCTCTCTATTGTGTTAGAAAAAGCTTCACATTTACCCCACTCTATTGTTCGTTTCAGAATTTTGCTTCAATGCTTGTTTTTGCTTCGATTTATTTTTTAGAATTATCATATGCGCCTGGACTTATGTACCACTGCTAATTCTCAAAATGAATGGTATTTTTCTAGTGAAGCATATAATGGGTTACAGATGTTCCTCATACTTTCGTTTTCAACCAATTATTGAAATACTGTTATATCGTATTCTATCAAATTATGTCTTTCTTTTCATTTTTGCTACAATCATTTATGATTCAACACTCGATACCGTATCTTCGACACTGTCGCACACCAGCGCGGCTAACTCCAATGAGATACTCATGCTGGGAACATAATAACCAAGCAAGCAGCCAACAAAATGTATATAATCATATAGTATAGTAGAATAAGTCACAAAGTACTACATAAACCTTTGAGGAGACATTTGTTCGTTTAATTATTTAATTTCTATATTGAAGGTACACTTCGCTTGCTGAATATCACTGGAACATACCTGTATTTATGTCTCAACGATTTTACATGCAGCGATACAAAATTTTCCTGGCCAGACTTTACCCTCTCGTCCAAAGCTGGTCCAAAGCTATTGGTGTAATTTAAAAAAAAAAATTTCTTCTCATTTGATAACCTGCTCCTCGTTCTCATTACTGTATATCTTACATGCATAGTTTAGTCACGTACCAGTGAGCTACCGTGCCAAAACTAACCCCGTGATTGCCCTGACCAAAACTTTGCGTCGACTTCACCCACCTGCGACATGAGGAAACTTCGATCGACCCCGACAACGACAGCTGCTGGTAAAACACTGCGAGTCCCGAACATGTGAACAGTTCTCTAAATTTATTCGAGACTTGCCTACTTACTTCGAATATATTTTAGAGTATGTAAAAGTTTCGATGATCAGTTTTATGATTAGTTTGCTGAGTTAGCGTGATGCCAGACCCACAACAATCTCTTACCTAGTGTTTCAGCAAAGTCCCAGTATTTTTCGAGCTCAGAAAATGTAAATAATTCAAAGCAAAACTTGAGCTGGGACAGAGGCGCCCCTGTGGTACTCAAGTAGTTAAGTTTTGGCACCCTGCGGTACCCTAGCGCACCCCCAAGGAAAACACTGTAATACATTTATTGTGCAAGCCTTAGAGGCTGTAATACCGTGAAAATTGTACGTTTAGGTACTACTTTATGAAAACTGATACCCCATATTGTTTATGTGTAAAAATATGCGCGACAGAATTTGCCCCTTCAGCAACAAAACCTGACCCGTTTCGGCTGGGCCTCAAAGGAGGACTATGGCGTGCCGCTGCGGTGAGCCTTTGGAAGCCCAGGTGGTGCGAACGAGCCCGGGTCTTGCCTCCCCCCTGCTCCTCCCAGCCGACTCTGGGGCCTGGACTCAGGTGGTGNTCTTGCCTTCCCACTGCCCCTCCCAGCCGACTCTGGGGCCTGGACTCACTGACCAGCTAATGCTGGGGCTATCAGCTCGCTCTCGACTAATTAGCTGGCTCTTATACATGTTGTATACAACTTACCAGTTGAATCCGATTCTGTCAACTACATACCCGTAAATAATCAGTTGAGCTTAGAGTTAAAAGTTAACTTTGAAGTCACCATCTAACTCAGGAGTCACTCGCTAACTCTAGAGTCACCAGCTGATTCTGGAGTAACTAGCTAACTCTGAAGTCAGCTGACTGTACCCACCAGATGACTCTGGAGTCCCTAGCTGATTTTGGAGTCACGGCACGCAGTACTTTTGACGAGATGCCCAGGACGATAAGAGAGCTGAGGTGCGTGCAGGCGATGGGAATCTGCCGTACGCCATCACGTACGCACAGGTACATCTGCTGGCCGTGCTCCTCCCTCTGATGAATGGCCTCCTACGCTCTCTTCTGAGTGATTGTTCCTGCCTTCTATGCTAAATAGTTGTCCGTTTATGCAGCTTTGAATTGCTAAATTTCCAATGTTTCAAAGCGTACCATCACATATTTTGCACCATTTCTTACTTAATTGAACGTTTGTTCCAGCCTTCTACTCTAAATGTTCGTCCTTTTGTGTTGCATTGAGGGGTTGGATTTAAATTTTCTGAAGTTTTTCTAATGGTGTTGTACACCATCACTATTCTGAATGATTGTTAGTGCCATCTATTTGAAGTAATTGTCAGTCTATTCCATTTTGTACTGGTGAATCATGCTTAGTTTTCCATTTCACACCACATGTGCTCGGGAGGGGAGTAGTTGATCATGCGTTGCATGCTAAATAGCCGGCCGTTGTGCTGTTCTCAATCGTTGTTTTATAGTATTTTGATCTCCAATGATCAGATTTACCATATCGTGAGTTATTGACGGAGTTTGGTTCGTATAGTGTGGAGAGCTAGAATTCAACATTGATTTACGGCATGTTTTGCTGGGGTTCCCCTGCGCCCATAGGTTGCCGTGTAATTTAAGATTTGTGTGCGGTTCTCAGCCTACCCTTCCGGTCTGTCTCCAAAATATACCCAATCTTGTACCTCTAGGTGTGGATAAATTTTGAAAATTATATGTTCTGCACCAAAAATTAATCGTTCACTCTGGTCTCTACACACTCGCCGGGTAAAGTTATTTGCTTGAATGTCGACTATTTTCTTAGTTCATTACCCAAGATTTAGATTTCGCACTCTTGAGCAGAGTGCGTTTTCAAGTTTCTCTCGCATTTTAAATCGCAAAGCTTACTCCCAGTAAAAATTTATAAATAAACCATTTTGTTCCTGATCAATTGAAATGCATTCCAACTTGAGCATTTGTTAGATTTTTAGGTTATTTGCCTTTGTAAAAATTTCGAGAATTTGTACCCATATGAAATATTAGGTCTACATACATTGAAATTAACTTAGCCCATTAATTCTAAGATTCATACCGAGATATTGGGGATAATTTTTCAAAAACTGAATCCGAAACATCGCACCAAATTTCGTAGGTATTGATGACAATTTCTAGTCCATGAAGAGAATTTTTCAACCTTTCAATGCACTTTAATTTTTAGCAAAATTTAATAATGGCCACAAAATTTACCCTGAACTTTTCTTTTGCGAATGAAATTTTATTCAACGCAAACAATAATTTTTGACGCGGTACTTAAGAATGAATAGATTTCCAACGTACCTATAGTACTGATTTTGAAATAGCTTACATCAACCTTGAATTAAGGGAGGTATACTGAATTCACATTCAAGCTGATTTAATTCAGAATCTTCAAACAAAATTGAAGCATTTGCGAAATTTCGGTTTATTTTCCTCTTTTTAAACGACCGAAAACCCAATAGATGAACTTTTCGCTCAACAAAACTACGCGAGATCGTAGTTTTTATGTGAAACACTAGCTAATAATTTGCGTAGAATTAAGAAAGAAATATAAATGTGCGCATGGAGAAAAAGTGAGCTTACATCCTCCTGGCTTCGGTCGGACACCCACCATTCCAGGGCACCATTCCCGGAGGAGGCCTCGAGGTTCGTTCACCCCAGAAGTAACTCGAAAGAAGCAAAACGACGACTCAACTAATTTTAGATAAAAGCCCTGACTTTTACGCTACCTATAACGACTTCTTAATGGATTTTCGATCCTGTTTGCTAATGTTAATAATTGCTTGAGATAAGTGAAACGCTGAAATACTGAGCTTGCTCACGAAAAGCGCTATGAAATTCTGATCCCAAACAACCCTGTACTGAGCCTCCTTATCTCTGGCAAGGACTGGCCTAACAGCCTCAGTTTTATCCGCCTTAGAAATGCATTAGTGTTTATTTGGCGACCGAAGTGTTGGCCTTTCACGGGGAATTCCAAGTTTGATTTACAATCCGGATATTGGCAGCAGCTCAGACCCACATTCCTCGAGTTAGAGGTAACTGACTGCAACTTAGAACGTGTTCCTCATCACCAATTGGTGTCATGTTTTACATCCTGCGGGTCTCAGGCCTACGTTTGTTCAAGGCCACCGATTTACCCCCTGGCTCAGAACACGTGATACTCTAAAAGGAGTGACGTCATCATGTTGGTCTAATTTAATGTCCTAGCACCAGGTCATATTCAAACGGACGAACGTCTTTTTTGGGATAGAATGGAAAATTACAGTGTCTTTTAAAAAATAATTTAAAGATTAAATGACTTGAATTTCCGGATGGTAATTCAACGTGTTTATTAAATGGCACGAAATTTTCCTTCTACATTTGGAAACAAGGCTCGTAGGGTATTATACACAATAAGAGGAAATTCTCAGGTGTGAGAAAATCGTAAGGAAAAATGTATTACAAATAAAGAAGGTTTTGTCACTAACATGTACGAGTACTCGTACATTGATGCGTATCTAACGACTGTATGGGCTTCTACCCACGGAAAACAAGAGTGTTCGAGTACTTCAGTTTCACTTTTCATACTGAATGAAGGAGCGCGTATCCTGTGCTGAATACAGGTACTTCCCGCGAGCCCTGACTGCCCGAGACCCGTTGAGTCATTGCTGATGAGTTATATTAACGGGTAAGAAATTAAAACCACTAAAAACAATATAAATATCACACGTAGATGGATATTGCATTTATTACTTTTATTGAATTTTGATTCATGAATACGACTGAATTTCCAAGAATTCTAAGTCAGCATGCGTGCTTAAATATTTGAGGCAAATAAAGGGAACAAAAGAATCTCTCTCGGGCTAAAAGCATGTTCTTAGAACGGTTAGGGGAGAATGAAGAGTATGTGGTCACGCAAAACGGACTTTTGTAAGAGGTCGTATCCTCTACTACTCTATTCGGGGTGGTTCAAAAAATGGGAACCCAAATTCAATTATTGAGTACTGCTCATGCTTAGGGTATTTCTTACTATATAACACGGCACCGCGATTCCATTGCTCTGAGAAGTGCAGCTTACACCAAGTAAAATATTTTGATCCATTTTTTATCAGCTGCAGTTCTCGGTACTATCGATACGCCGTGGCGAGATAGTAGGAAATGGCTTTAAATCAAAGGCAATATCGGAGGAAATTTGGGTTTTGTGCTCCGTTTTTTTAACCGACCTGTTTTGAATACTTTATCTTAATCAAGCAAGTAAAGAGCAAGTATTTCAAATTCAACTTTGAACAGTTTGTACGTACGTACTTGTGCTTCTGCCGTCAATCAGGGGGCGTACAAAACCAACAGCAAATAAATAAGGAAGCACCACACAGGGGCAAATCAAACCACGATTTTATTGGGGAAAATACAAGTGTGCACAGGCGGTACTGCTCCTGCGCGTGATGAAGCTACGCCATTTTCTCACACGCAAAAATTATCCGAGCGCAAAACGCAGCTACTCGTAGTTGCGCGTAAAATTTTCCATCACAAATTATACATCACAAAAAGGCTGTGCTCAAATAGTTTTCACGCGTGAAAAAATCGCGCAAGTTTATTACACGCGCTACAGTACGCCTGTAGTACGGCATGGAAACTGGTCACCAAGCCCTGCTCTGTGGTCAGGGCGCCCTAGTCTCCACCGCCGTGAGGGAGTCTTCCATATGTGAGATTACTGAACTTCTTCCTAATGATTTGAGGTTGCTGGGATATCGTTGTATGAGGTCCGTGAATTTTTGTTCTCATTCGGTAACGGTGCCCGAATTAATTAAATTGTACTATGATTATGTATTTAATATTGCAGTTTCAAATATTGGTTTCATCGCGTTCCATCGATGGACAAAAATAATCTGTATATCGATTTGTTAAGATAGGTGTAATTGCATAAATTAAGAACTAAGATTTGAGAATAAAATGGGGTTGATTATGAATATTTAGCCTCGACATAATTTTAAACGGTAAATTGGGATCAGTATCTGTAATCAAATGGCCGCAATGAAGCCATTTTCCCCTAGTCTAACTTGGCGGATTTCAGCCAGCGGCCGAAGTGGCCTGCAGCAGTGGTGTGATGACGCCCGACAGCATCATTTCAAAGCTTAAAACGCTTCTGTTTCACATTAAATAATATTATCTTCAGTAAAATTACTATGGACGCATCGCACTCACGCGTGCACGTGTGAGCTGAACTTTCACAGTTATAGGCGACCAAAGCTATTTGCGCCTAGCTATTTTGGCGGACCGTCTGTGATTATTAAAAATTGTGCCCCTTAAATATTTTTATCGTCGACTTTATCGTTATGGTCTCGAAAGGGTTAGACTGGGATCCCGCTATTCACATTTGTCAGTCGTTATTATTCAGAGCAAACGCTTGTTTTTGCGAAGACCCACGCATGAGGTTTCCTACACCGCCACGGAACCACCCAAGCCTAAGTTACTAAGACGCATGTACTTGACGCCAGCACTTCTGAGAACTTGGAATAATTGTTTCGAGTGCGCAGGCGAGTCGGAGACGAGCAATCATAAATCTTTAAAGCAAACAATTTAAGCTCCTAAAACGGCGAGGCAATTTTCAGAGGCATTCATTAAGACTAATACGCCATCCGACTCTCCCGAGCGCTATCCAAATCTTGTCAGGTCATTGATCTCGGTGCGATAAGATCAGGAGATCCCGTTCGGGTTGGCCAGAATCAATGGTCATCAGACCTCCATTATTGACTTTGTTTAAACGTTCAGAGTAGAATTGGCACCATATGCGAAGTTTGAAAACATACGAAGATGAGTGTGTGCTCAGAATATTTAGATGCCCTTTGCCAAATTATCCTGAAGATGATGAAATCGAGATTTGGATTTTCAATGCAATGACTGTCAAAACTTTGGCGTTATGATGGTTTAAAACCTTTCATAATACGTGACGACGATGATAAAGATGATCTAGAATATGCGCAAGAGCCTGAAGTCTACATGAAATCATGGCTTGAAAAAAATTCAGGAAACTATTTTGTGGAATTTATGAAGGACGATTATTGTATATCCCTGTGAAACCGTGCATATCAATCCGCGCGAGTCGATCATCTGGAATACTGACAATATGAAAGCATGGAATATGTTTGAGATGAAGTTCCGCATTTCTAGAACGAAGGTTCGTGCATGCAAATAAAAGCCCATCAAAGCATGGTGCCTGCAAATGGACAGTGGCTCTCAATTTAACAGTCAATTGCTCGGGCTGCGCTTGTAATTTTCTTTTCGGTTTCGCTGGCCCCAGCACTTAGGCTATCAATCTTGGAGAAGAAGTGTCGGTGCTCGTGAGAAGATGTTGGCCCTGCTCGCTGCTCTGAACTTGCCGAGTCCAAAGAGATGAAGTTAACCGAGCTGCAAGCCGGCCTAACGATAGGCTTACCATCATAATCAGATCGTGTTATACCGAAGTTGAGCAATGGATGCATGGAAAAGCCTCAGTGTACAAAGTGTGTCTAAGGAAAAATATTTATGGCTTTGGAAGCCTTCTTTCCTTCTCATATGGAAAAGGTCGTAGAGGTCGTGATGTGTTGTCGTAACTACGCAAAACCACCTGTGTATAAAATATTATCTAAGCGAGTATGGAAATTCTGTAGTCTGTTTCTCGGAAGGTTGATGTACATATCTTTCCAGCCACGAGTTTACTCATCAATTGTATAAATTGAAAAACTTCATTTTGTCGGTGGTTAAATTGAACGTAGTTTTTGACACGACTATCCACAGTGTGTGCCTGTAAGTTGAAGTGTTTTTCCAGCATCAATGCATCATTGGCGCATAAGAACAATGCAGTAGCGATAATGGTTTAAATTTAAATCAAATTTACGGCCATTATTGCATCCATTCATTCCTCTACAGAGGGGTAATGAATATGCACGAGGTGACACTTGTTTTCGCAATGGTTTTCATCGAGCCAATAAATACAGTAATTGCCTATCAGCATCTTAAGGCCATCACCGTTGTAATTGCCAAATCAGTTCGATAAATCTTTGAGAGAGCAATAAAAAAACATATATATATATAGCCTGATATTTCCCATCATATTACGAAAACCATCAAAAATATTTCAAGAATACTTATCCTAAACACCCAAGTGAAATTTAACGCTCGCTCATATGAAATGATTGATATTTTACTCTCAGATCTGAGGCCTGTCGTCCAATGTCGCAGCCCTGACTAACTTCCTTTAAAAAATAGATAACGCAAAAGAGTGGTTGACGAAACGAGAAAGTGTCTGAAAATTTATGGTCGATGATGTAGCGTTATGTATTCTTTAGCGATATCTCATGAACAGGAACATGCAAGCTTTGCTTCATAATTCTTTAAGTTCATTTCTCATCGAATATGAAAGTCGAAATGAACTGCCTCAAAGGAAAATAATTTCCCCCCCTCCCTTGCTATAGGTCGAAGAGGCACGGAAGGATCACTTTAGTTTTGGACAATGTGGCAGGTCATTTAGCCCGAAGAATTAAGCTGTAATTAAACGATGCATCATTTGCTCCTGATAAAAGTCCTCCACTTCTCATTAAAGTCAAATATCAATCATAATTGCCGAGGTAAAAAGGATGACTCGCACAGTAGTCTTTACTGGCTAATTCTAGCAAACAAAACTATTCTCGACTATAGGAAAAATGACGTAAGTGCAACGCTAACGCTGCAAGTTGTTACTTCGCTCGAGTCCTCGTCGATTACCATATTAAAAGTCGGACAACCTGCACGATTCGGTGGAAAGAAGCTGAGTCGGTTAACTGGTTAAGCGTTTCAAAAAGAAACTTGCTTCACTTGATGCTCTCGCTGCGAGGCTGAGAAGCCTGTACCCGAAAAACTTTAGCTTGTGTCTTGAGATGAGCGAAGAAACGTCAGGCATGAATGTTAAATGCTAAAGATGCGCGTCTCCTGCTAAGCGTACTGGAGATATTCGCCTGATATGATAATTTACTATGGTAATGGGATTTTTTCCAATTACCCTTAGCGCTATGTGGTCGATACAGAGGTACTCAGGCTGCCTCGATAATATACACGTTGTTTTAGAGGGTCCTCGCAGAAAAGTTTGGGTTTGAGGGTTGATTTTTCGATAGCATTTCTGATTTTGTTAGGCGAACCTTAATTCCCGCGACGTCATTTCGTCAATTGGTGCGAGAGTCATTTCTTTCGAATTGGGGCAGTTTCCGAGTCTCGGCTAATTTATTTATTGAAAAGGTGTCCACGCCAAGTAGCAGCTGACCTTTATCAGACAAATAAGTTTCACAGTCTACCCACCACGCGCTTGCTAGGTCCGTTGTAGCCCGTAAAATTTATGACGTGTCATGAAGACTGGAGAAACCAAATGATGGCTCCTATAAAACTTTCGTGATCTGACCTATTATTGGAGTGGCTCCTTTATGTTTGATAGGCCAGCGATAATATAGATGAATGAATTGTGTGCCCATAATTTTATGGCTGTTCTTCTGTCAAATTGCTGTTTGAATTGGCAGATGGCCATGTTTTATTTATCAATGAGGCTGCAAGACCCCATGCTGGGTGAAGGAGATTTATTACTTGACAACTCTCCCAGATATATTCCGCCGTAAAATTTCCCCTTCAACTTAGAAGCTGAACTCCATGGGGACATCTAGAGTCGGGCCAAGAATTGCCTTTAATTTTCTCTTGAGCCCAAACTTGGAGGAAATTCTCTCATCTCTGCGAACTAACGTCGTTTTGGTAGAGATAATTTTCCTTCATATATCTTGCAAATTGAGTCGAGGGGCAGATGGCAGATAGTTAAAAGATATATATTTTTTGCTGTTGAAATTTCTTAGTTTGGGGTGTGTTGAGTAAAAAGCTAGGGTCATATATCATCTCGGACACCAAAGACTGTATAGGAATGTAAAACATCGTTAAAATTTTATGCGAAAAAATGACACAAAATTTTTCCCGATTTAAGCCGCAGAGAACTGAGTAGAATTAATTCGAAATAGGTATGCGACGTAGAAAATAACCTCTTGAATATGCAAGGAATATGCAAGAAACTCAAGTTTAGCTTTGCTATGTGTGCCGCATTTTGTAACTCAAAAATGATTAAGATATCAAAACATGAATAACTTCCGCCGACTTTTATAAAAGACTAATTACGATGTTGAAAGTTGAGCAGCTTCGGCGTAGGTGACTAGAACTTTTGAAAGTTTTTGTTTCACTCCGCAAGTAATATTCTCATGCTTTCTTTTGAGAATTAAGGTCCCTTTAATAATTCGATACAAAGAAAGATAGAAATCCCCAGCAAGATGCTTTCATATTTTTATTTTCTTTAATTTCATTTCGAAAAAAGCCGTGCAAACCTCAAATGATGGCAAAAGCCCTCAATTTTATACAGAAAAAAACCAGACATAAACAGAAGCGACGCTTGACGTCAAAGCTCCCAGCAATTCAAAATCACCGGTCATGTCATACTCTCCGATTTATCTATATAGTATTCTACCTCGCCAAGTTCATATGTGTGGATTTTGCATGGCCACTTATTTACACACTAAATAAATTAGACAGGAAGAGATTCTCGGGTACGTAATCCTTACATGTGAGAGATATCATGAAAATCAGTCCTTATCAGTGACACAGCAAACCTCATTTTTCCACTCGAGACTTTGAATCATTTTTTGGCGGCATGGTGCCCCTGTAGTGTTCAACACGCCATGTGCCTCCCCTTCTGGCCGGCCTCACGCGTTAGTTTGGCAGCGCCGACGTCCGGTTTACTGCCGCCCCACCCTTCTCCCCACACGCATGGGCTAAAACTTACCTCGAGGTCATTACTAACAACGATCGTATTAGAACTATCAGACCATATAAGGCTCATTTGAAAGTTTAATGAATTGGATGCTGGATGTTATCTGTCAATATAATGTTATCGGTAAGCCAATTTTATGACATTCATGTGCACGAGTAATTTTTAAAATTAGACACAGATTTATTAGGTAAAGGTTAAACGACCACTGACAACATCTTGAAGAAACATGAACTTTCACCTCCTCAAGATAATTCTGTTTTGTTTTTCGAGTTGTCAAGCAATGGTGAACCAGATAATCGTGCATGTGCTGATGGCATTTTTGTGACTTTTTCCTAATCGACCTGAAAACCATAGTTAGATTTATAGGGATTCTTTTGAGAATTTGGGAATTAGTTTGTGCCGTAAAATGTGGTAGAAGAATTTTGCTTAACTGATGCGAACCGTCACGATTCGGTGTTTCCTTTCACGAGTAACTCGGTATATTCTTGCAAAACGCATAGGGCCCCACATTTCTTTCTCTCGCTATGTATGTTTGTGCCTAAGCCTTATCATCGCACTCAAACATGTTTTTTTTGTACATTTAAGTTGATGAATCACTTCTATTTTCTAGCCACGTTGAAAAGCGATCCAAGTTGTAAAGTTCTTTAGCATTAAGTGGAGAAAAATAAGGCAAACTTGCCTTGGTAGTTGATGAACATAGCAATTTTAATAATTTAAAACGTGAGAGTTTATCTAACGCAGTTCATTTTTAGAACTATTTATTCGTCTGATTTTCTCATACTGCATCTTCACCCATGCACACACGCACACGCTCATCGCAAATGTCCGTCACAGTCATCAATCCAATTTCTACACGTGCTAAATAACGTTTATCCATGATAAAAACATTTTTTTTTGCCGTTAGATTGAAATTTAGCTTCGCACGACAAGCTGTTCGCAGCCTCACGTGGAGTATACCTGCAATAAGGTTGCATTTCACTTTTTACAAAGAGTAACAGCATCCTTATGAAATGAGAGTGTTGTGTTCTTTTGGTCGATAGCTGGTGAAGTCGAGAGCATGAATATTCGTGTGTGTCAACCAATCTAAGTTTTCCGCTGCTCTGTCGATACATAATCAACTACCCAGTGGTGACATTTACGCTCGGTCAGCCAGTTTTGTTGATAATTTGATATAATGAGATGATGCTCTTAAAAAAAGTTGGTCTTGATTTTCTTACAGTACATTAAAGTACAAAAAATTCTGTATAAGGGCTTAGAAAGTACAGCTAGGGAAATTTGCTCTCTACTAGCCTCAAGTTTGGTGCTTATGAAACACGTTCTCTGCAGGAATACTTGTTAAATAATACTTCTCATGCCACAGTGGATATAGATCACTGATACAAAACTTAATTGTACCACTAATGAAAAGAATACTGAAACAATACCTACTATTAACTATAACTGAAAACCAAGGGAAAAAATAAATATTTGAATAAAATCTTTATGTTTATAAATTTGTTGCATAAGCTTTGGGAGTCTACGAAAATTTTGAAGGGCTTACAGTATTATGTTTTTATATTTGAATCAGTCGATCATTACAGAACCATGATTGCATTGGTAAAGAAGACACTTCTCGTCGAAATTATGTCCACAGAAACACATTCGAGACTAGACTGTCATTGCAACTGTCACGAAGAGATCTTAAACACCAGCTAAAAAATAACAATTTCTATATGAAGCTTCCCATCGAATTCGTTCAATGCATAATAAATTATAATCCAAGTAATGTTGGTTTACATCTCGTTTTCTAAAACCTGTGAAAGCTTCGATTACCTTAGCTTCATAGATTACTAGACGACACGTGACCCGTTGGGTCAAATAAAATTTATCAAAATCAAACCGTATCCAGAAATATATCCTATGCAGTCAATTCGGTGTCCAGAATACAGGATCAAACGAATAGTATAAATTTAGAATATCTCAGATCCGACAGACAAACGTGTGCACGGTTTCAAGCAAACAAACAAGCAAGACGACCAGAGTTTTAGTATTATATAGATAGATAGATAGATAGATAGATAGACAGATAGATAGATATATTTGAACTCGTACGATCGGGACTCCCGTTAATTGCAAACGTTCCCCTCAGGTCTGCCTAGCATTACAACTTTTGTCTCGGTCGCACAAGCAGCTCGGGGATTGAGGTCTCGCGGCTGCGCTCCAGGCGCCCGAAGGTCAAACTTTGCGTGCATGATTTATGATCTTGAGAAATAATGTGAAGTAGTTTCGAATACAATTCAAGGAACATCTGGGTTCCATCTATTTATTTTTTATTCATCCTGTTAGCCGAGGGAGTGAAATTAACTCTCGCGTTGACTAGTTGTTTTGATGATATCCATGAAAAACGAGACACGTGAACTCTAATGACTTTTTGGTCGTCTTCGCGATGTTGGAACCTGTGGACGAGACACAACAGTGCGCTCACGGTTGGTGCATTTCACTAATTAGACGACAGCTTGCGGTGTGCAAAAATTTACCGGAAAAGAATAATTTGTTCAATTTAGTTATTTTATTTGTGCGCTTTAATTACTTTCAGTGCTGGATGGGATAACGGATCCAAATTTTGATTATTTGGAGTTGAGAGAGTGCTGCCAAATGGATGTCATCATGAGTGTGTATATTCCAATAATATTCGTATGCTATAATTTTAGGGAATGTTGCCCTGTACTATAGCTATTTATGAGAATGTTTTCTGTGAATAATC
Organism: Orchestia grillus; assembly: GCA_014899125.1. Lineage (NCBI taxonomy): Eukaryota > Metazoa > Arthropoda > Malacostraca > Amphipoda > Talitridae > Orchestia > Orchestia grillus. The sequence continues at coordinate 50,915 of VOMN01130190.1, read as the reverse complement.
TCTTCGTTTTTATAGGAAATTTATGATTTAACAGGATTTATTAATAAATTCAGCATTAAGCCTATCAGTCTACGAATACAGATCATTAAAATTTAGCTAAATTCATCGCACACAAAACTTAAACTTAATTTGTTTAATAATTTCCGGAGAACGTTTCAAGTCAATCAACAGGTTTCAATAGTTATAATAGTAGGTTCTAAAATGATTTTGGTCTAGTCTATGTATTTCATAAAGTATTAATATACTCTAAAATATAAAAACATGGTATTGTATGTAGGAAAAAATGGTTGTTACGGTATGTCGCAGACCTTCCAGTGAATTCAACATGGACGCATAATTACTGAATGCAAACGAGGAAAACTTATTTGAGTTCAACATTTTTGTAGATTTACCTTAATTCAGAGGTTCACAACAATATACAAACGCGGATAGCTCAATATCTTACGCTTATGCGATAATGTCTTTATATTGTCAATTACACGGCAAGTTTTGATTCATAGCGATTTAGAAAGCCGTGTTGCATTGCAACTGAGAATAAATTTGCTAAGAGTGCTTGCACAGAATGCGCAATCAATAAATGTTCCAGAGGGATACTTGCGTCTCGATTTTTCACAGAATTAAATTCCCGTCACGTCAGCCATAAGGTCTTCTTTTAATTTGTACATTGACTGGGCAGTCTTAAACATTCCGTCTAAAGCATGGGCACGGCAGCGATGCCTGATGGTGTAAGGCCTTTTTTTCATAATGCCACCAATGCCATTAAAAAATCGCTCACTTTACATCGACTCACATACCGCCGATTAAATTACCTTAACATCGCAAAAAAATCCACAGTAATACCTAAATGAAATACGCTTCTCGAAGAATTCTAGGACCAAAGAATTGTTTGAAAAGTGAATTTCTATTTTTTCTCGTACGTAACGTGTCAGGCGGGTGGAACTTGAATCTCTCGACCTGAGTAAGGGCAGACACGAGATCGAAGTCGAGTGGTACAGACTTCTTCTCGCACGACAACCCGAGTGGCAGAGGTGACCTGTTTGCAAACGATGCCCCTGATCGGTCGCCAGACCATACCAAGGCCCGCTAACCAAAATATTGGCTCGGCGAAAATTTCTAAATAAATTCCTGAACTCGTTGTCTCTAATTGGGATTTCAGAGAATAGAACTCAATGTTTATTTTGAGCATAGTGTGGATTTGTTTTAACTTTTTTTCATTCGAGGAAAGTTATCTAAAATATAAGAAGAAGGGATGATTTAAATTAAGGACTTTTAGCACCGTATTCGAAGTCTGAAGATATTTTCGTGCATTGCTTCTCAGAGAAAATGCTATTTTTTTACTCATGCAAATTCCTTTTAGTTTTGCCTAAATTTTCAGCGTGCTTTTTCGAGCATGAGTCAAGTAATTCACAGGAAAAATATCATTTCTGCTCTATAGCATGCAGAATATCGTAAAAACAAATACATTGAATCTGAAAAGTCCATTTCTCACCCATACGTTCGGCCGTCACGCCGAAACCCTCGCGCGTCTGTGCCTGGAGTTTTCATGATTTAATTAGCCTCTAAAAGTTTGCAACGAAGCCACATTATGAGAAAAAGATCACGATAGACCTGTCCGGAGTCAGTCATTTTCAAGCCTTCATCGTGATCTGCTCTCAGCATGCCTACAGCGCCGGACGAACAAATTTGGCCTTCGAAAATCAAGCCCCGGTGGGATAGGTCAAGCCTTCTAATCTGCGTTGATGACCAATTGTACAGCGTGGCTAGATAACTTTCTCCTTATCTGCACAGAAGGTATCCTGCTTACAGCATCCACCTGGAATTTTTATCTCACAAGTATTTTACTCTCGGTGTGTTCTGTAGTTTGTTCTCGGTATTTTGTTCAGTATATATTTTCTCAGTATTTTGTTCTGGGTAAATTCTGTTTCTGTCAGGCTGGATCATTAGGTGATATAAAAATACTCAATGAGTCCGAATGAAACGGCGAAACTCGGTAAGATGGATCGGGAATTTTGTTTGTTTTGTGAATGCCAGGAGAATCAGAGTAGCTTCAAGTTTTCTCAGTATTTGGCACAGTAATGCATAATAAATGTTTCAGTCGATGAGGAATTTGAAATCGCTCTCAAACTATCATCGCACGTGTTGAAAATATCTCAAATCAGAGATGCTTTCGGTTCAACCATTGATCACCGCAAAAACGAAAGCAAATCGTGATTTTGAGTCGAGTAAAAACCTGTCGAGAGCTGCAGCGCCAACAAGTATCCAATTAACGATAGGGGTTTGAAAACGTTAAGAGAACGATACATTACACTCATTTTAGGAGAACTGATTACACATGGCGAGAGCATGAGAAACAAATAGGGCTTGAAGAGGCCAATTTTTTGCGAGACTACCATGGCCTCGGTTACACGTGGAATACTTGCCTGGTAATGAGATACAGAGCGTCAATGTGCTGCTCACGACAGTCGCTCTAGCGCTAACGAGCCATGAACAACACGAAACTATCGTCCTCCACTTCTTCACTCGACCAACCCGGTCCAAAATCATGTACTTGTAATGCTAAGGAATATGACTCGGACTGACAAAAATGGCACGTTCTGGTGTCGCGGGCATCAACGGAAAGCACTTCTTTACATCTTCCGAGAGCGTCTCCAGCGTCAACTGCCTGCGCTGTGCTTCGGTAAAGACCTCTGAAAGATGACCGAACCTCAGAGACTGGTTTGGACGTCGTGGGCCTGAGGGGGTTGTCAATGGACACTTGGCTGCTTCGCCTTTTTTTTTGTGGTCAGTTGCTGGTGGTGTTGTTTATATATTTCTAGCACAATAGTTGTGATTGATGTTCAAGTGAATGGTGTAGAAAACCAAGCTATGATAAAGTTAGAAAATTTTTCAAACTTAACTTCAATTCAAATTTGTGCTCCCAAAACAAAATTTTCGAGCTCTATGAAAGTCTTGGCATGATATTACGCACTAATTATCAAATACACATAACTCAAATTTCACATGAAACATTCGATTTCAAGCAATAAAAATAAGACCATTTACAGTCACCATCTCTCTCCGAACAATATACTGGTATAGTCATAGCAAACACCGATCCGGCCCGACTTGCTCATCAAGCAAACACACACATAAACATATGCACTCAAATACGCTTACACATACGGGCTTAATTACCAAAAAATTATACTTTTAATCAAATATTGAAAAGCACAATACAACATCAAACGAAGCGGAACTGCACCTAGCTGCCATCTCTCGCTGCATCTGCCTGCCCGACGTCCTAATACGGGTCCTAATACGACGTTCTAATACGGATCCTAATACGATGTTCCAAAACGGATCCTAATACGACGTTCTAATACGGATCCTAATACGACGTTCTAATACGGATCCTAATACAACGTTCTAGCACGGATTCCAATACGACTTCCTAATACGGATTCTAATACGACACCCTAATACGGAACGTAATACAACGTTCTAATACGGGTCCTAACACGAGTTTCCCATACGGGTCCTACTACGTCGTCCTATTGCGGATCTTAAAATAATGTTCTAATGCGGATCCTGAAATGACGCCTTAGCACGCATTCTTACACGGCGTCTTAATACGGAACGTAATACAACGTTCCCATACGGATCCTATTACAACGTTCTAATGCAGAGCCTGAAACGACGTCCTAGCACGGATTCTAATACGACGTCCTAATACGGACCCCACGGTCCGGCGGAACGGCCCATTACCAGAACATCTCCCGCAAGAATGAATACACGGACCTGTCGAAATGACACGCCTCGGCATGTAGAAATTCAAGCGTGATGAAGTCATTATGAGGAGCATGTTGGCATGTGCCTCGCCATTCGCCCTCATTAGGGAATATGGGTTACTTTCATGTTCATCCCTGAGAGAATGATAGGATTTATGCAGAGTAACCCGATTTCGAAATCTTATGGGATGCTTTTTTCTGCATGAGCGTCTAGCAATCTGAACGCCACGACTACATGGCTGTACTGAACTGAAATTTATACGTTCCATTTGTTCCAACGTGAACCATATTTGATAATTGTAGACTAGACAACGCATGCGTACACTTAATGGTCATTGGTGTGCAGTTTTCATATGATGAACCGATCTATGGATAATAGTTCGACGATTTAAATCGCGACCCTCATGTACTGGAAATGAAACAGCCGCGACGGCGAACACCACATATTTCGAGTGCATCGAGATGTTGAATTACATTTAATGCCATTCATTAAGACTAACCCATATCTCTTTGTGAATGTTTAACTTTTCAAAAAAAACAACTACGTTATGTGAGTATATGTGATTCCACACAGAAGGATGCGTATCGAAATTACTTGTTTTATAAACATACTCACGCTCTTGACTTCAAGAGTATCAGTCGCATAAATTCTTGCAATAAAATCCTTGGTTGTCACGAACCCGATGTGTAATTAGCTTTCCCAGAAAAGCGGAATCACACTATTGATCTGAATGATAAATAAATTCGGTAACTAAAGTTCAACAACAAGAAAGATAAAACTAGAATAAAGTAATGATCACAAAAGATTTCAGTCTCCTGGTGTGAAGCGCTGTTCAATAAATATCTTTAATTAATGTCCGTGCTCAACATCAGCTCAGAATTTTTTGATTGCATCACTTATCCACGCACAGATACACCATCCCGTCAACTGAAACTTGTAATAATTACTATGCAATTAATTAATTTAGATCATAATTCTATGTTGCTCTTATCGTATCCTACGAGTGCATTTATACAATTTGAACGCATTTTTTCAGGCTCAAAATTTCAAAATGTCCCTATTGCTCGCGTGAGAATTCATATGAACGAAGGCTCCAATTTACGTACGAGCGACAATTACTCGGCTGGCTTACGAGTTTTTAGAATTCTGATTTCTATTTGTTCATACCTCAGGTAAGCATCACATGAACTAAGTACGGATCCATTACTTTGCATAGTCGTATTTCGGGCAAAACTGTGGCATATCACACTTTAAAATCAGTTTAAATGTAGTGCGTATTCGTACACTCGTCCACAGAATACATCCCGCCAGTATGTTCCTCGAGAAATATATGGGCAGCGATCGTAAATTATGGGCTCTGTACGGTGCCACGGCCGTAAAAATAACACTTCACGCAGCAGTGCACTTGCTGGGCTACTCAGAACTTAAGTGCTGTAAAAATGACGGCGTTATGGAAGTTAGATCGTCGTCTGTAATATTAGCACAGACCCTCCACTCTGAGCTGAACAGCTCACCCTCATGCTGAGGTGTGATCTGCTACGGCCCTAGAGAGCCAATTTTAAATTTTAAATTCAGTGCAAAATGGTTCCGATTCGAGGAATTTTAAGTGTGCCATTATTTACCAGGAAATACCAAAATCCTCTCTTCATTTGATGGGTCCTAATTTCCTCTTTTGAGAATATGCAGTTATTCTCGCTGAATTTTCCTTTATTTTCCCCCGTTGATCATTCAGACATTAGACATCACTGGCAGTGAAGGTGCTCTCGGCAACTTTTTCAGACGAATATAATATTGTACTTCTTTCGCTTGTTCTTCATTTTTAAGTTCTTATAATTAAATGTTTTCCTTTAACGAATACAATCAAACACTTATCCGCAATTATCTGTCAAAAGCGTTGATTAAAAACTCACAAATGCTTAGAAGATCTCACCTACAATGAAACTTTCTTTAGAACCCGTTTCGTAAAAGAAAACCCGTTTCTATTTGCAGAATAAATTTCACCTCACCTACATTTCCGTTGATCAGCTCGTTTCGAGCCCACACGAATGAATCAAAACGTCCGCATTGCCGCCGACGGAATGCATTTGCCTAACGCTGTACGCAAGCTGTTAATGATCCGAGAACGAGCCAGAACAAGCGCAGGGGATTATGAAGAAGTCGCTCAAGGATCACGTTCTGCGCGGCCGACTTCCAAAGCCGCGATCTGTTTCCCTGAGTGACACTCGAGGATTGCAACTGTGAGTCGTTGTCCTCAGTACGTGACTTTCGCAGACATCGCAAGACGAAATGACTTAGAGGCCTGCTGCAATATTTCATGAGGACCAACAGTCTTACATCCCAGCAGTCAATTCTAAGTTGAACTTTTCTATTCAAATTTAGCGTCCCCATTACTATGTTTATTGTGTCCCGGCTGAACACGGAATGGAGATAAGTGTGAAAATTGTCTATGTAATTTTCACAAGGAGTTTTGAGCTTTATGGTATTTAGCTATAAAATAAGCGATGGCATCAAGATAATGAGAAACTGAATTTTTAGTCTGGCAATAAGATGTAATCACTATTTCTATATTGGGTCCTTTTGATCAGCGTAACATTTTGGTAAAAGTAAGATTTGCCCCCAAATTTTCGAGTTTGTTTTATGGGAGGACATATTTACTCCCACATCTCACAGTTGACTTGAAGAGTCAAACTCAATTAAATTTTGGGAATTTTAGAGCGAAGTTTGCATATTTTAAGCTATGGTGTGGTTCAAGAGTCTAAAAGCAGCCTTTTTATCAATTGACGTTTTAAAAAGTAACGATGTTTCAACTTTAGGTCATAATTCATTATTTCAACGAAATCTAGAATGATAACGCCAGAAAGAATCAGGTACTTATAAAAGAAAACGAGAATACGTTTTGTTCCGACTCTATCAAACCAAATTGGGCATCAAAATTTGGAGACAATTGAGCCCAATAAATGGATCTCCTTTCTTAGCTACGCAGTGTAAAACCTTAAAATCGGTTTTATAAAATCTACAGCGCTCCTGCTAAAATTGCCTCAAAATAATTTTCATTTAACGTTAAAAAAAACGAACAAAAGCTTCGCAGATTAAATCAAGCGGCGCTGCCCAGGCACGTATCATAATATTCTAGAACGCTGATGCGGGTCGTCGTGCGAGGAGTGTGTGCTTGAACAAAAATTTTGCACTGTATTACCATGTACGCATAAGCTGCGTTATCATTTGCCGCTCAAAAATATCTTCAAGAACAAGCTAGTAAATATATCAACTATACATAAACAGAAGAGCCCTAGTGACAGCTTGAAACATGTATAAATATATTTATTTGAAGGAATAAATTAATATTTGAAGCTCTTAAAGTAAACTTGAGGAGCAATATTATAATTTCAATTCAAATAAGAAAGATTATAATTTATCGAGGGCATGATGCAAAAGTTGAAATACCTAGAAATAGATTCCACAAATGAAAATGAATACGAATTCATCTGGAATGGATGCATAGAACAGTAGATATCAGCTAAATTTTCTTGAATATGAATTACATCAAAAAGTATCATGTGACGAACGAATTATTAATTAGAAAAATCGTGATACAATCGTGCAAAGGGCGCTGCACCTCTCTGTAGTCATTATTAAGAACTAGAGTCTGGACAGGATGGGGACTTCAGCTTATCATCATAATGAACCTTGGATTCCGGAGTCTCTTCAACTGTTTGAGCCATCGATTCTGAAATTTTAAACTTTTTCTCATTATAGAACTCCTTTACGATTATTTTAATTTCCTGCATATAGGAGTGGACAGTTAGTGATCTAGTATGTAATAAAGCGTTACCCGTGCCAATGCTTCTACGCAGCATGCGTCAGGGCTCTCGTAAAAACAGTTCTGTAATTGCAACGGACGAACGTGGATGCACAAAATGCACAACTACATTCATAAGTCATAGGTTTAAAAGCGTTGACAGAAATCATGTCGTGCCATGAAGAACACATTAGCGTTTTGACTCGGGCAAGTCCTACTATCGATAATTAGTCATTAAATAGTCACAAGCCTTCCTAATTACATTATTACCCGATTCCTCATTATGCAAACCATAAAATGAAACAAGTCTTTGGCACAGGGCACGTAACCCAACGTACCTGAAGCGTGTTTTCGTGTTTTGCTGTCAATCTCGAAGATGAAGATGCTGCATTTGGCTTTGGCCTTGAATAAATTATGAAGCTTCACGTTAACGACGAAAGCGTGTGTGAAGGGAACCGAATGCCGTGCTCGGCAGACATTATCCAGGGCGACATTGATGTATAAGCATGGGAATAACGGTCATGATTCATCTATCAGAAGAACGTGCTTAAAAAATTTAAATTTCAGTTCATATCTCACCCCCGCTGAAAGCGTGTGCGTCGCACACTCTCAAACAAAGAGTCTACGTCATCACGAAGTGGATCATGAAGATTTGGAACTAGTTTGGGCCATCGACGTGTTGGGAAAAACACGTCATGTTGCGTTTTACTTTCGATGCTGAGTGCAAACTAATTCCGAATTATAGTAATCTCATTTTGGGCTGTGATTAGGGAAAGATGAGTTACGTGTTTATATTCATTTGGGTTTGGTTCCCGATAACTTAGAAGAAATATAAATTAGCTAAGGCTATGGCTTGGCAAAAATATGACTTACGTGTTTATAAACATTTGAGTTTGATTTGCAGTCACATGGAAAAATTTCTACAAGTATTCACGGATTTAAAACATATTTGCTTGTTTTTCGATAATGAAATCAAACTATTTTATTGAGTACATGTATTACAACTGGAAGATGGAATAGAAGGAAGATAATCGTATCAAGCCATTCTGTCCATAATTATATGAATATTAAACAAAAGATCAGAAAACCTCATGCTCAGTTGACAAATTGAATTTATGCATAATTGTCCTACTCTGTTTTCCAACTGCAGAAAAACGTACAATTTATATTCCCTTTTCGTATTCTTTAATTGACCAAGGGACTTCATGCACTTTTTGACGGTCCTAGCACAGTCTTACATTGATTGTTTCTGACTGTCTGTACATTCATTTTAACTTTCCTGGCACAACCGCACTTCGATTCCGTTGGACAGTCCTGGAACGGACTTACAATGGTACCACGTTAAAAAAATTCTACAGCGTTTGGTATTTGTGAATCGTCCTTATTACCTCCACTCAAGGTCGTAAATTGCAGGTTCTTATTCGGTAGAATAATCGTCGATTTTTTGATCCGCAGCTGTTCTATCAAACTAAGCGAGCGTTCATGCGAGTGTGGATTAACAGACACCATTTTAAGGGAAGAAAAAGGACAAATTTGGAAGTGTGAGGAAAATCAAACTCCTCTGTGAGAACTGGCTCTCTGAAAAGATTTTTCTAACTGCAAGTAAGGGTTTAAAAAACGCAAGTTATGGGCCCAGCAAATTAGTTTAGATGTTGAAAACATATCCTTAGAATCAATTCGAACAGTTTTCACAATTCCTCAAGCAGCTCCCAGGTGATTGTTCCAGAGTGCTAGATGAATTTGATCAGAATGTTTTAAAAAAATGTATTTCCGAGTATTTCCGAATTTGAGCTCATAATTGATCGACTTTTCAACGGATTTATTGACGTTTTAAGTTTCCACTCGGGAAAGTACTGACGCACCTAAGTGTGTCAACTTTCAAACGTCAGCTCGGTACTGCTGCGGCAAGCGGCGTGCCAGCGGTGTGTGTGACTGTGTGATTCAGTACGAAATGATGTTATAACGTTTCGAATGCAATCTTCGCGATAGAGCCTAATTTCAGCTTAATAGATAATGAATTAATTCAGAGTCATATCATGTCCTTCAAGTGTATATCTAAGCCTTACTTATTTGTAGAACCTGAAACAGTAAACTATGTTTTGCTAGATAAAACTTGTACTATAGTTGCTATGATTATCGCAGTTACACCGTGAATCGACACACGACTTAGAAAAGTGTGTCATAATACATTTGTCAAAACAAATTCTGCATCTGTCTCATGGCAAGTGCAAACTCGTACAAAGTTACCAAAACTACTTCAAAGTAGTTTGTTGTGCGACCTTTTCTTGTCACACTAAACTACCTTCGGCTCCGTGAAAGGGGCCACACCATAGTTTCTCATAAGTATACTCTTTTCTCACAGCTGGACTTGAGACTTGCGGGAGACAATAATGCTACTGCTGATGCGGAACGAAAGTTTGTGCACCGTGCATTAGTAAAGGATTTTGACCTTATCCATTCTTTATGGCCTGGATGGAGTAGAATGTCAATTATTATACCAATTAGTATACGCATCAATCAGTATATGTAGTATAAAGATTTCTTTGCAATTTCTTACAGCAATTGATTTTTCCATGCCGTAGAAAATAAGCAATTAACTCTTTCACTCATTCATTTGTCACGAACATGTTTTACCATTTTTCGATAATCGTTAAAATTATAGTATCTGCATGACCGTTAAGTGGGCTACAGACCCAGGCATGAGTCGTGATCAGTCTCTCGGAAGTTCGAATGACAAACTGGTCAAATTTTTTATTGAATTCGAGGCCTAACACAACTGACATAGATTACGACTTCTCTAGAAGGCATGTTTAATTTGCGGTGGTCAGGAGGTGGACCTCGACTACATCCTTGAAATTATTCATTTTCTAAAGTTATGACTGACATGTTTCCATAGAATGAAAACAGGAATCCAAATTCATAAAATTGTATTGTATGAGTATGTATAATGATTTTCGTCTCCTGGAATCCTGCGCCGAAATATTCTTTATGCTAACAGAACCTAAACGTACTCTACATACTTCATATTATTTTAACGAGGAAAGACAAAAATGAATAAATAAACTCGCAGACTATCAAAGGTGGCTTTCATGATTTCAGAATCTTTTGCATGAATGAACGAAACTTCCTATTTCAATCCCGAAGTTTTGGTTGCTCTTGAACTTAGAAAATTAGCAAAAATGACCGCGTTGTTGACCCCTTCAAAAGACTCATTTTGTCTGCCAAAAGAGTTTATTAAGGCCACATAAAGTGATAACTTGAGCGAAGCGTTGTGGCAGGTCACGTGGGTATGCCGTCAAACAGTCGCTGCCGTCGCTGAACACCGCGAGCCAGAGCCCGGCACGGATTGCTGAGTCCTACGCCAAAAATAAGTCAAAGGCGCTTTCAGGATGACTAAGAAGGCCTGCTCAGGAACAGGCATTTATGAGGCTCTCATTTTTAAGAACTGACCACCAGATCGCCTAATAAGAGGATGCGGGTTAAAGAGTCACCGGCGACGGACTTGATTAACGAAAGGAGTTCAAGTTTCGGACGGTGACAGTACCACCGCACGCTGATGAAAGCTCTCCTGGAGGCTCAAAAGGTTACCCGTTCAAGGAACAATGGTTTGCCCGTGAAACAGAATTGTCACCCTAACCCAAAATGGCGTAAAACTTTCAAGTATGGCTACGCGCGGAACGGAGACCAAGCGTCAAGGGAGAAAATTAGAAAAGGAGGAGGCCAGATGTGTCTCTCGTAAAGTAATGCTCGAAAAATGTTGAAGAAAATTTTCGACCCTTGAGAACTTGTTATTTTTTGTTCAAGTGAATAATAATTCATTGTTTTTCATAACTGCGTTGGACGTGTGTTTCTGACGCTTAGAAAATTCTTAATTATCAACTAAGATTCTCGAATTGATTCAAGTGCTTTGGTCTTGTGCTCCTCAGGGATAGCTAAAGTGAGGAGTTGGGAGGCAATTAGTGCGAATTTTAACGACTATTTCAATGTTTCAACAATTCAATGTATAGAAAATTATGCAATGCAAAGGACTGCACTTACATCTACGCAAAAAGTAGGACATATGATGTACATGTATTTGGTTTTCTCTTATCTTATTAAAAACTTAACTACCTTTTAAGACTACTGTTCCAAACTTGCTCAAAGAATTTTTGTTTCAAGGAAATGCAAACCATAGGCCGCAACACAAAAATCACGTAGAAAAACCCTAATTTAAGGAGCGGACACGGGATGCGAACAAATACAATGGGGAAAAACCACCGTTACCGCCCGAGAAGTGTGAAGTAAATTTCTGTGCCATGTTCGAATTGCTGACCTCTTAATTACGTAGCTCAATATTCTGAACATTTCTTAGCAAGTCTGTTTAAAGTTTTCTGTGTCGTATTATAAAGGCAAAAAGATTCTGCTTGATCCTCAGCAATCCTCCTAATGATGGGAAAAATATGAACACCCTCAGTTTCACGTCACAATTTCCCAGGGGTGACATTTCGCAACCCCCCCCACCAAAGGCGGTCTTCCAAACATGATTAAACGTCGTGCTCACGTCGCCGGATGACTGGAAATACAGAATGACCCTCGATTCGGGAAATTAGCTTTTTATTCGTAAAAAAACAGCATTACTTACGATTTAATGTAACAATGAGATGGTAATAGTGGAAAATATATGAATTGCATACATCTTGATTAATCAATGTGTCTTGCATTGCTACAAATTATCGCCTTAGGTTTAAACACAAAGGTATCGCATTAAGCTGCTCTCGTCAGGGCCAATAATCATAAAAAGTTCCTGGGTTGAAACTTTTCCCCATCAAGCCGTATTTCAGCTGAGAAAAGCGTGGCGTATATGATTACACAACTTGGCGAGTTCAAAATGTCGATGAGTCATAGTCTACTTTGCTCCGTAGAGCCTGCCAGATTTGTCTCTGGAGGGTGCTAATGGAAGCCAATGATATGAACTGCATTCCTTCGTACAGGACCATGCGCACTCAGAACAACGCTCGAGCTAGACCGCAGAGCCTGATGCTAATACTTTGTCCCCGTAGCCTCTTTTTTCTATACTTCCACTTCGTTTGCGTTACCTCCCATTCCAACTCTTTTTACACCTATCTTGTTTCTTTCAAATCACCGACCAAGCTTCCAATGGTTAATCACTGGGGAGCGGGAGAGAGAAAGGGGATGAGCTCTGTCATGATTTGGGTGTCTATCTCGTGGTTTTCAGTTGGACCTGTTATTACCCTCAATGACCGGATTACTGCAGATAAATGTCTCGACATCCTCAATAATGAAGTCCTTACAACGACCAGCCAATGACTTGGAACACTGCATATTCCAAGGGGATAATGCCCCCTTACAAAGCCCTACAGAGGTTATATCTTGATTCTGGGAACATCGAAATATGATCCAATATCTTTTTTTTGCGAGGCACAATCGCCAGATCTCAACATAATGGACCCAGTACGGATGGTAATGCAACAGAGAATGAGAATCACATTTCAACCATTATCATCGCTGGGCAATTGGCTCATGATGCAGTAGAAGAATCGGACGATATTCCATTGAAACTGTTCACACAGTTTACGAATCTATTTCTGGCGGAATTGAAGCTGTTCCAACAGCAAGCGATCGCCCAGTGCCTCATTTAAAGATAAAAAATTTAGAGGCATCATGTATTCCTATCGTTTGTTCGCATGCTCGCTGGCATGCTTGCCTGTAGCAGTCCCTTCTATATCTTTGTGATTTTCAGTTCACGGAAACGGTGTGTATATGTTTACAGTTACTTTAAAGGTTACTTAACGTTTCAAGTGCGCCCTACTGGATGCCACAGATGATCACCTACCAAGTAAATTGCTGGACGATACACAGGATCACACACCAAACATTCCTGATGCGTGCAGCGGGAATTGAGGTCGATAATTTTCCTCTGGTTAGGAGATATAGAAACCAATTGCATCAAATTAAATGTAGATACGCTGCCCTCGGAGCTTCATAGCTAGCTTCTCGTTAAGTTTAACCTTTTTGCAATTAAGAAAGTTGTAATTTGCACCACTTTTACTTAGATAATTCTGCTACCCAAAAATATCTGACCTATTCGTTTAGGTGGCCGATTACTCTGAATTGTTCCACGATCATCTTAGCTGATCAAATAAGACAAGTAGATACGATTTATGAAAGCGTCATGAACACCTTCTTGTCTAGGATTATATCCAATGTTCTCAAAGAAACCATTAAACTTGATTCGTCCAATCAGCAAGATACAAAATTCCTTACTAACGAGTTACGGGTCAATGACTTCTCAAGCTGTGAAAACACTTTCAAATTCTTTGTTGGCGTCATTGTCAATGACAATGATATCAATGCCTTTCCTGAAGGCATTGTACTTTTTTTGATTTGATTACAATCCAAGGTATACGTTTAGCCATTTATAGGGCAATAGGGAGGCTCTTAATGCACGAAGAACGGGTGGGTCAAAGTGAGCTATTTCAAAATTGAACTTTCTTTGATTTCATTTAATATCGTTGATTCTAAATGGCGTAAGATATTTTATTCCCATTCCAATTTCCATACACAGCAAAAAAATATTCATTTGATGATATAACGTTCTTATTTCCATATGTTCATTCCAACTATCCATCCCGAAAGAAGTGTGACTATTTCCTTCCTTTCAATGCATCAAATGGACTTCACGGACAATACTATTACTGCTGATATATAAGAACCGGAGTTTGTGCACCATGTATTATTCAGGATTTTAACCTTAAAGACAAGTGTTGAAGACGGAAGATATTCCCTTACCCATTTTTTCGTCCGAATTATGAAAGTTTTGTGTCGGTGAGAACCTGGCGTTGCTGAAAAAAGAAGAAGATTGAGAAATACAAACAGGTAAGCACAGTCTCTCTTTGTGACGTGTATTAGCAATTTTCATCCATGAGGAGAGTCGCATTATCATTGGATATTGTCCTTGAACTCCTTTTCCTAGAATTATTGAGTCATGAAATGCATTGTGTTGCTACCAGCACGAAATCCGAGTTGTGGAATCATGACCTGAATGCCCGAAAAAATGTTACAATTTATAGAGCACAAATTGTTGGACAAACTAGTGGAAGTAAATAAGCTCTATGCAGGTGACCTCATCTACTAGTTAAGAGCTTAGTACGACTCAAATTTTCTACTCATCATGTATGATATCTACATAAGTAAAGAAGATGTGGTCAAAAACCAAGTCAAAATAGTGGACTGAAATAGCAGTTTCTTTGAATTTCTGGTGGGTTTTCTAATCAGCAGATGATATTTTAAAATGAATAAATTTACCTGTTTACATGTATCGGTGAAGCTCGAAAATACCAAAGCTTAAATCTATAAAATTCTGTTTACCTTCCACTTGTGTTTCTCAAAGCAATAGCGGCGGCATTCGTCCCAAAGTTTTTTGTAGGAGTTGAGGCAGTCCCCAAAATGGGGAGACGATGCCGAGCTCATGCTTTATTTAGATGTTCCCGTATAAATGTGATTATCAATGCGCATCTCGCGGGATCCGTTTTTGTGAGAATACTGAGAAGAAATCAATAAGACTTAGGATTCTTTTTTTCAGGGTGATACTAACAGTGACTAAGCTTAATCGTTCAAATAATGTATTCTACCTCTACGTTTTTTTACACATGGTCGTGTGCATGGGAAGCCATTTAAGGAGAAAAAGGTACTACCAATAAAAAAAGTTTTTATACGTCTTGACCGTGAGACGAGTCGTCATTATTTGTACAGCATTCGATCCACAAATGCTTATGCACCCTGACTTCTACACGCACCTTTCTAGATTTTAAATAATGCCATCGGCAAAATATCTCACATATTTCTTCATACCACGAGAACTCCATTTTTGTTTTGTTTCCACGTCGTAAAAATTGTGCCAATGTTTAAAATAGTTTACGGGGCAGCAAGTAATACCCAAGCTCTGAATTTTCTAATAATCTTCAACTTAATTTGTTCAACGGGGCGTAAGCAAATATTTTAACATCAAATTTTACAAGCAAGATATTTGTTAAACAACTGAGAGAATATTTTTGAAATTTCAAACTCAGAGAAGTAGTATTTCATAAGACTCGGATCATATGGAAGAAAAAACCCATACGTCTCTAGGGATTACAGAAGTTGAAGATTCGAGATCGTAATTATGGTTATCTTTCAAATTCAGTCAACACTTTGAGCCTGGTCCTCCATGTAGGAAAAATTTAATGTCGGAAAAGTATCTCCATAGTGAATTTAAAACTTAAGGATTCTGTTTTCAAAAATTGGGATATCCCATTAATTTTCTTATCTAAACTAGCATATTCGAGCAACGAACGCAAATTAAAAATAAATTTTGAAATTTGTATTCCTGCATGTTAGTGCTATGGTGAAGTAAGGTTGGGTTAGATGATCGAGTGTACCTCGTATGGCGCACGCGGCAGCTCATGTGTTAAAATTTGTGCATGAGTAATGGAGAAGTACCGTAAAATTACCCGAACTATTTAGTTAATATTGTTCAAGTTACTCAAATAGTATTATTCGTGGAGTAGCGAATTAAACCGTTAGCAAGAATATCCCATTTTTCAGATTTCAATAATATTTCTCTAGTAAGGCAAAACACAGCCCTAGACGACACAAGCAACACGGCATTCCGACACACGTATTCATCGTCCTATTGAAATACTAACGCTGAAAAATTAGAATTTCTATAAAATGTTACCCCTCAAGGGGCATAAGATAGGTCATAGGCTAAAGGGTTCGGTTAGTTAGGTTCGTCTATCCTATGTCACGGGGAGTGGTGACCCAAAGAACACTTTTAGGTTACCTCAGCTCTAGCTAGGTCTCCGAGACTTCTATCTTTCGCACCCAGGCTGCTTCTTTCCATTTTTATACCTTCTTCGCTGATTATTCTTTATCTCTTCTTCTTCACCTTTCATAACTTGCACTTTGTTTGCGCAGAGGATCCTGTGTGGGAACACAGCCTGTGCTCAAATTTCTCGTTCTTCGAACTCCATACTAAGTGATCCCTTCACTTTCGGTGCGAGATAGTTACTAAAGCGCTGCCATCCTTACTACTACAACTACGACAACAGAATGCGAGTCGTCAACAGAAACTGCGTCCAGTAATGCTCTCACGTCTTGCAGAAGCAGCAAGATCGCATGACTGAGCAACATATCACAGAGCCTTCACACTAACAATTCGGTAGGAAGCTGAAACCGAAAAATAACCATTGCGAAACCAATCCCAAGCCAAACGTGCCTCTCAGACTGCCAATTCGGCAAGAAGCTGATACCAAAACGTTGCCGTTATGAAACTAATCCCATATCAAAATACACCCAAAATGACGCTCTCGCGTAACTCACGCGGGACTAAAATGGCTGGCAACCTTCGGTCCCCCGGCACAGAAGGGACCAAGAAGGCAGGAATCACGTAGTGTGCGTGAACGCTGCGCATGCGCACACCCTTCTCTTACCTTGAACTGATTCCGTGCGTCAGATCAGTCACTTGAAGGCAAATTGTGCACCAGATTAAGCTTGGGATTAACCTTGTTCCCACACTCGAGACGCTAAGGGTGGTCGAACTTCAGTCACTCTCTCCTGCAGGCCGGCCGAGCTCATCGAGGGTAACACTCCACTTCAATACAAAGGGAAACAATAGGAAAATAAATTCTACGTTCTCTCACCTCGATTTACCGGTGGCTTTTCTCTCCTACAGCGTCGGAGTGCATGCTGGAAGTGCTTGCGTTGTCTTATAGTTTCTTTTAATGCGAATAATATTTTAGCACTCTTTTATGTTAATAGGTTTTTTGATATAATAGTAATGATATATATATATATATATTTATATATATATATATATATATATATATCATTGTTAAGCCATATATATATCATATATATATATATGGCTTAACAAATTCGCTGCGTATTAAGTGAAGTGTGTTCCAATGAAATAACTTATTAAACTATTAGGTAATGGTTTGCTAGGGCACCCGAACTCTTGTTTAATTTGCGTTTGAAGAAAATCCTCCTCCTTGAATTATCAAAATGACTAAAACCATAAATCCGAGAAAAAAAAGCGCTACTGAGGAGGACACGTGTCTTTACTTCAAAACACGAATTCAAAGCTGGCGCCAAATTCAAAGTTTTCCGGAGCATTTGCAGAAAAACCCAACAGTGGAGTTACCCGAACTGTGGGACAGCTTAACTGTGGGACAGCTTAACTGTGGGACAGCTTAACTGTGGGACAGCTTAACTGTGGGACAGCTTAACTGTG